>CAXKVI010000004.1:117390889-117403389 GCA_964058755.1 Campiglossa producta
ATTTTATTTGGTTTGAATATATTTAATTTTTTTGTTGATTTCATTTTATTATATTTTTTTATTTAATTTAAATTAATTTATTAAATTTTTTATAATTATTATTACTGCCAATTTAAATTTTTTTTTTACCGCCAATTTTTTTCTTTTTTTCTTTCATTCTATTTTATTTTTTTTTATTTTAATAGTTTTATTAAACTTAATTTAATTTTTTTTACATTATTTTATTTAATTTTATTTCAAAGTTAGCAGATGTATGTAATTTTTTTACCGCTGCCGTCTTCTTCGCCCAAATTTATGCATACACTTAATTCGAAACACCCACGGGTTCTGGGACAAAACAATTAATCACAAAATACAAGCATTAAAAATGTCTTCATAAAAGCAACCAAAAAGTCAACAAACGTATTTCTTTGAATTTCGGTCTATGAATTTGATAAAAAAATATTACTGCAACCACTTATATAAATTGCGAAATTATAGCGCCTAAAAACATCATAATTTTCAAAAGTGGACAGAACGCAGATTTTTGGCTGACAGCCAGCGATAGCCATTTTTTATTTGTATAAAAATAATTTTTATGCTTCTTTTGGCACATGCGGTCATTAATTATTATAGATAATGGCACAATTATCCTGTGACAGACATACAAAATAAAATCAGCAGACGCGGCAGACATTAAATATTTGTCACAGAGATAGGCCTGCCATAATTTGACCGCTTCTACCCATCCTTCTCTCAAATTTTAGAAGATATCTTCTTGCGACCCCTGCTCCGTACTATAAGTGCAGAGGGAAAGCGAGATGATGGAGTTATTCGGGAAACAGAGAGTCGGAGTAATAGGAGGCGACAAATCAGAAAGAGTACACTCAGAAAAAAGTTGCAAATCAAGCATAAACAGTCATGATAGCCGGTTAAGGTGGATAATTTAAATCCAAGCATGCACAATCTTGATTTGATTTGAACATCGATTCGCGTTTGTTTTAACAATAACAACTTTTAAAATAAAATCGCGCATTAAAATAAATAAATGTCTGGCCCCATATGCTACTTCTTCCGGGGTGCTAATACGGAACCTTCAGGGTGATAGATAGGCCCAGCCTACTACCTCAACACCGCGGCGACCGGACTTTTAGTACCAATATAAATATGTAACTAAGTTTTGTTTGTTTATTTTTTTTTTTCTGGGAAACACCCATATCAATATAGAAGGGGCGGATTCTCGTGGGTGGTTTTCAGGTTCAAATCACCCCCTTTCGGATCTTCACAGTAAATCACAGCAAAAAATATATTAAAAATTAAGCAAAAAGTATAATAACAATTGCCCAAAAAAGATAGTAAAATTAACACACAAAACAGTTACGCAAAAAATATAGTAAAAGATACCCAAAAAATATTGTAAAAATTACTAAAACATTTTATGGTAAGAATAATGCAAAAAAATAAAGTAAAAATTAGACAAAAATATAGTAAAAGTTACGCAAAAATATAGTAAAAGTTACTCGAAAAATATAGTAAAAAATACAAAATAAAAACATAGTAAAAATTACTCAAAAAATATGGTAAAAATTACGCAAAAAATACAGTAAAAATTACCGAAAAATATAGTAAAAATTACATAAAAAATATAGTAAAAGTTACGCGAAAATATAGTAAAAGTAAAAATTATATAGTAAAAATTGCAAAAAAACATGGTAAAAATTACCCAAAAATAGTAAAAAATACACAAAACATATGGTAAGAATAACGAAAAAAATATAGTAAAAATTACCCAAAAAATATGGTAAAAACTATGCAAAAATACAGTAAAAATTACGCGAAAAATATAGTAAAAAATACAAAAAAAAAAACATAGTAAAAATTACGCAAAAAATATAGTCACAACTACACAGACCATATGGTAAAAATAACGCAACAAATATAGCAAAAAACAACACAAAAAATATGATAAAAATTACGCAAAAAATACAGAAAAAAATATTGAAAAATATAGTAAAGATTACACAAAAAATACAGTTAAAGTTACGCGAGAAGTATAGTAAAAGTAAAAATTACAAAAACAAAAAAATAGTAAAAATTATCCAAAAAAATAGTAAAAAATACACAAAACACATGGTAAAAATAACGCAAAAAATATAGTAAAAATTAGCCAAAAAATATGGTAAAAATTACACAAAAACACAGTAAAAATAACGCGAAAAATATAGTAAAAAATTACACAAAAAATATAGTAAAAGCTACGCAAAAAGTATAGAAAAGGTTACGCGAAAAATATAGTAAAAAAAAAAAAAAACATAGTAAAAATTACGCAAAAAATATAGTAAAAACTACACACAAAATATGGTAAAAATAAAACAAGAAATATAGCAAAAACAACACAAAAAATATGATAAAACACAAAAATACAGTAAAAATTACACAAAAAATATAATAAAAGTTACACAAAAAATTTGATAAAAAAGTAAAAATTACGCGAAAAATATAGTAAAAACTACACAAAAATATAGTAAAAGTTACGCAAAAAATATAGTACAAAATGTACGTAGGTATCTATTTTTTATGAAAAACAAGCATAAAAGGGCAGTTTTGGGAAACTGCGAATAAAAAATATCGTCAAAAAAAAAAAAAAAAACTTGAACCCTCCCCATTTCAAAATCCTGGATCCACCACTGGTATATACCTACATAATTTGTATATACATTAAAATATTCACTAAAAATGTACTTAATCATTACCGGCAGTCTCTATAGTACGCTCGTTGTGGACTTTGTTAGAGAGCTGCAACAAAAGTTGCTTTGTTTCATTTGAGTCTGTGCTCTATTTTCCGCGAGAACGCATTTGCATCATTGCAATAATATTTAGAATACCAGCATGTATGCAGTTTGGCTGTAATCAAAAAATTAATCGCTCGAAATTGTGTTATCATGTCAAATGTTTACAGATGTGACGACGATGAATTGTTTTCATTTTCAATGCTCTCACTACTTGCCCCATTCTTTGCAAAATGAAAATGAAATTTTATTACAAGCACACATGCATTCGTAGTATTTATGGGTGTCCCAATTTTCGCAAATCATTTCTTTGAAGTTACTAAAGATGCAACAAACAAAGTTACTTACACTGGCCGATCTTAAGAGCAAGGTATGAAACCGATTAGAATTACGTTCAGATTTCAGGTTTGTAACATGGTTCCGTTTTCCGTCCTTGGATTACTATCTTCTTTGTCATTGATTACTATCTTTATATCATCTTTTCGCCGCAGCTTAGTTTCGACTCATTTAGAAATGTAGGACTAAGTAAACATTCCTTGCCGGTATTAGGGTTAAAGTCCCTAAGCACGAGTCTATGATATTGATAATAACAACGACCGAGTTAATCACCAAGTAGATTTAGACCGACCTTCTATACGAAATTATTCTGTGCTAGGGGAGTTGCCGACCACTGCCTAGTCCAAACCCTTTTTAAAAGCAAGGCGTGAGTACCAAGCACTCATGCAGTTTGATCTGTAAACATGTGTATCCTTCTCGTAAATTTAATCTAGTCTCCCTTGGTAATGAGCCTTCTTCTATAGCTACTTCGGATGGAAGACGGTTTATAACGGGGTTCACAGACCGAGACCTGAAAAAGATGTCAACTGACTCCGTGCGGTTAAAGGCCGCTTATGGTTCAGCACAAACGATAAAGTGGTATGATGCCGGATATCGTCATAATGCTTGCGGAGATGCTTCCTTATGACCCTAAGGGCGGGTCTGTGCCCAAAAGGTGGCGGTTTGGATATCCTGGCTTGTGGCAGTTCCTTTCCATTAATTCCTTTCAATTTCTTGCTTCTTCTGTTCGGCTTCATGAGAACTTAGACTTTCTCACTTGCGATATTTTGTTTTTTTTTTTTCATTCTTAAAACTCTAGTATATTTTTTTTTAAAACTTAATTGCATCTATTTGTAGTAATTTTTGCGTGCATCTAGCGCTGCTTGAACGACTTATAAATTTATGAGGCGGCAAAATGTAGATCATTAAAGCGGTCATTAACTCAATAGCCAAAAGGCATGCTCTACTCGTAATAATGTTGTAATAACGAAGAAATTAGTTCTTAGCACATTTCACACTTAAATATTTTTTATTACGAAAGGGATAAGTGTTGTTATTTGATGCATATGTAAGAGGTATATATGTACATACCTATGTACTTGTATAAATACCCACTAAGCATTTTTACTAGGTCTCAGTTTGAGAAGCATATGAAAAGTATAAGGCAAGGTAGAATGACTGCTACTCAGGTCGCCCGAATACCTGTTAAGAAGGCTTGTGATGCCATAGGGCATATTCGATCTATTCAGGATGAACTGGATATTTGAAATCTCTTTTTCATAAACCTTTCAAGATTTTCTAAAAATGGACTACCTTTTTTATGAGCGACATATTTTTGGTATCTGTCTCATTATAATAAGGAATACCAAGACTATTTTTCTCTCAAACTTAAGTACACAAACGCATCTCAAGTACCTACTCATTGCTCGTCGTACTCCCTTACAATTATACTGTTTTTGTGGTGTTTCTATTAATTGACTTGCATCACATTGCCTTCATGCTGCTTGTATGTATGACTAATCGTCTCAACAGCAACCACAAAAGGAAAACAATAACAATGAGTCGAGATCATCATCAACAAGAGCCCTAACATAATAATTAAGAACGCATTTATTGACTCTTCGTCTGCGATTGCTTGCGGCTGTTAGAATCATTAGGCGGCCGCCAAACAATTAATTGAGCTCATCATTCAACAAATTGTATGCATCGATCGCATTCCATCAAGCATTGAGCCAACTCGGTTGCAGTTCAGTTTGGATATATACAAACATGCCAAGATCAGGCATTATTAGAAGGAATGTTTTGTGTTGTGCTATATGGAGTTGAATTATCTCAAACACTTAACTTATTCTCACGCTAGAAATGACTCGGGTTCGGGCGACATACTGTTACAAACATTTGAAGCCTATAACTAAAACGTTAAGAGATGCGATGGATGGGGCAAGGATATGTGACCATTTTTTTTGTGATAGAAGAATTTCGTCACCGAGTTATGTCCTCGAACCACGCGTAATATCCGCATAAAGGCATCCGTGCTGAAGTGGTGGAGAGGGACGAAGACGAACCAAACCTTATCAATCGCAGTCCGTATACCCGCGATATAGTATGCTTGATGGATTAAAACTCACGACCCGGAAGTACCCGGAAGTGGTCAAATAAAGATCGTTCACGAATGCGATTGGCAGCTACCGATGTGGCATGTTAAGAGACCCATTTCGGTGGAAGGATCGATGGGAGAGGTGGTGTAAGAGTAGTTCGCCTCCCCGTTGGTGCACCCTGGATAACGCTAAATGACCTACATGGCCTACACGGCTAGTTTCTCGTATTGCCGGTTCTACGAGAATGGTACCAGTACTTGTGCTGAACCCATCGTGCCGAAACGACCCGGGCCGGTTTTTTTATATCTACCCGGCCAAGAGCAATACAGGCGGGGTGACCCTGTCTGACATTTGGGCAGGGCTACACCTCGTTACAACAACAACAACATGGGAGAGGTATTTCAAATAACTTGCTGTTTCCAAGTGGTGTCGAGTGCTTAGATTTTCCATCAAATTTTTAAAATAGTATGGGAAGGAGATTATATGGAACTAATATACAGCTAGAAAATAGTATAGTAAAATATATATAGAAACTGGGCCTCCATTTTAGACAAAACTCTGTCCAGGGCCTGGACATGCTCCACTCCAGTTGAGAAAACAATTGCTAGCCATGCATTATATAATCTGTAAGGAAACTGGCTAGATCGCAAAGATGAGGTTGTATTTTTTCAAATTACTTTTTAGAGTTGGTTTTTTTTTCTTTGGTTGCACGGTGCCTTTGCCGTTGCTTAGGACAATGTAAAGTTTTGCAGCATCGAGAGGAAGTGCTTGTATTAAGTCTTCATAATGTTTACCATACAAATAAATAAGATTAACAATAGCAACAACATTAAACTTTTAAATGGAACATAAACAAATACAGAAATTGTAGTGCATCGAAGAAATATTTGGAGCACCGGAGTTTCCAAATGCATCCTATTTTTAATCGAAAAGTAATGTGGTAATATGAGTTTGCATAAATGAGGCTGGAAAGAACTTACTTTGCTATAAATACTATTTGCATAATTCTAGCTAATTAAAATTATAATTTAATTTTCTAACCTAAAAATTGTATTTTTCTTACAGATCAACACAAACGGCATATTAACATTCAACATAGAGTTTCCGGAGTACATCAATCAACCATTCCCGCTAGAGTATCCATCGATAGCGCCTTTCTACGCCAATGTTGACACCACACTCGCCGATAACATAACCTCAATATCGGTGTTTGAGTCATTAGAAGAGCATCAACTACAAAAAGCTAGTGATTTGGTGAAATATGCATTTCCAAATAAATCAGACTTCGTGGCAGATAAACTGATTGTGGTGACATGGAAAAATGTTGGTTACTTTAGTGCGAAGAATGATAAGTTGAATACCTTTCAGGTGAGTACTATATGATCGTAAGGATAACTATGGATAATTTATTTTTATACATCACTGTAGGTCGCATTGATTGCGAGTGAGGATGAAACTTTTGTGCAATTCATTTACGAACATAATGGTATAAATTGGCTACAAGGTGAGACTGGTGCTTTGGGTTTGCCAGATATACGCGCACAAGCTGGTTTTGTGGCAGAAGATGGACGTCATTATTATATTGAAGGTTCCGGAACTGATAGTGTAAGTATTTTAGAAAAAATTTGAATGCAAGTTTTTTGATAGAAAAAAATAAAAAATATTTTATTATAATTATAAAAATAAAAAAAAATAAAAAATTAAAATAAGATAAAAATAAAAACAAAACAAACCAAAATAATAACCAGTAAACAATAAAATTAAAAAGTAAATAAAATTACGTTAAATTAAAAATTAAAATTACGTTAAATAAACAAATTTAAAAACAATGAAAATAAAAAAAAATAAAAAAATTAACAAAAAAAAAAATTTAATAAAAAAATAAAAAATAAATTAAAATAAAATAAAACAAAAAAAAATAAAAAAAAAAAATAAAATGAAATAAAATAAAATAAAATAAAATGAAATAAAATAAAATAAAATAAAATAAAATAAAATAAAAAATATTAAAAAATAAGAAAAATTAAAAAAAAGACTAAAAATAAATAAATAAAAGAAAATAATAAAAAATAAAAATTAAGTAAAATAAAATAAAATAAAGTAAAAAAGGGGATTAAAAGGAAAGTAAAATAAAATTAAAAAAATGAAAATAAAATAAAACATAATAAAAAAATAAATTAAAATAAAATAAAATAAAATAAAATAAAATAAAATAAAATAAAATAAAATAAAATAAAATAAAATAAAATAAAATAAAATAAAATAAAATAAAATAAAATAAAATAAAATAAAATAAAATAAAATAAAATAAAATAAAATAAAATAAAATAAAATAAAATAAAATAAAATAAAATAAAATAAAATGAAATAAAATAAAATAAAATAAAATAAAATAAAATAAAATAAAATAAAATAAAATAAAATAAAATAAAATAAAATAAAATAAAATAAAATAAAATAAAATAAAATAAAATAAAATAAAATAAAATAAAATAAAATAAAATAAAATAAAATAAAATAAAATAAAATAAAATAAAATAAAATAAAATAAAATAAAATGAAATAAAATAAAATAAAATAAAATAAAATAAAATAAAATAAAATAAAATAAAATAAAATAAAATAAAATAAAATAAAATAAAATAAAATAAAATAAAAGAAAATAAAATAAAATACAATAAAATAAACAAAAATAAAATAAAATAAACTGAAATTAAAAAAAAATACAATAAAATTAAATTAAAAAAAAATAATAAAATAAAATATATATTATATAAATAAATTAAAAAAATAATAAAATAAAATAAAATAAAATAAAATAAAATAAAATAAAATAAAATAAAATAAAAAAAAAAAGAGAATAAAATAAAATAAAATAAAATAAATTCAAAGGAAAAAAATTAGTAAAATGAAATGAAAAAAAAAAAAAAACAAAGTGGAGTAAAATAAAATAAAGTGAAATAGTATTAAAAAGGAAAAAAAGTTAAATTCGGTCTAAGCATTGATGTTATGCTTCGAGTGGTCTCACGTAAGGAAAGGAAACTTTAAACGAAATTTTTGTTCAACAATTTTTTTTCAGGCTCGTTTTGTCTTTGCCGAGAACTCTAACATCGGAGTAGCTGGTGTTTGGATCTTCCATGTGGGCGCTTTAGCTGAAGGAGCAAACGTAGAAGTGCCCGCTGATTTGGAGACTCTCAATATCGTACCACACGCACCCACATGCGCTGAAGACGGCCACAAAACATGTAACTACAATGCTGATTGTATCGACAAGTCGGATGGTTTCTGTTGCATCTGTCACGAGGGTTACTATGGTAATGGCAAAGCTTGTCTCAAATCTGATTACCCAATACGCGTAACAGGCACTTTGTCTGGTGAAATCAATGGACAACTGATCGATGAAAGTGCCAAATTGCAATCATATGTTGTGACAGCAGACTCACGTAGTTACACTGCTATCAATCCGGTAAGTGCCGAACTGGGTGCACAACTACGGTTAGCTTTACCCATTTTTAGTTCCATTGGTTGGCTCTTTGCTAAATCGCTAAATGGCGCTGCAAATGGTTATCACCTGACTGGTGGACATAGTACCCACGTATCCAAGGTACGTTTCGATACCGGTGAGACGTTGATCGTGAATCAAACATTCGAAGGACTCAACTATTGGGATCAGTTGTCGGTGAAGATTGCACTTTTCGGCGATGTACCGCGTATATCTGGCAATGCCAAATTACACATGCCCGACTACGTTGATGAGTATACGTATGTATCGCCAAATGAGCTGCACTCCGTTAAAGCGCATATGATTGAAATTCCTGAAGAGAATCGCGTCATCAATTTACAACTTGATCAATCTATTTATTTTGAAAGTTGTCTGCTAGATCATGATGAATCACCCATCGGTAAAAGTGTGCTACAGAAAGCTATGAAAATTGTCTTGGACTATTTCGAGCGTGATCAGGCTTTGCGTACGAGTGTGTTGACTAAGATTGGCGTCGATGCTGAATCGAATGCATGCACCGATGGTAGTGCGAGCTGCGGCGCGAATACGGTTTGTGTGCCATATGAGGATACATATCGCTGTGATTGTCGTCATGGTTTTGGACCACAATTGCAAGATGATGGCCTGGAAGTTTGTGTGGATATCGATGAATGCGCGTTGGGTACGCACGTCTGCGATGAGAATGCTCTATGTACAAATAATGAAGGTGGATTCACTTGTGTTTGCTTTGAGGGTTTCGAGGGTAATGGTTATCGGTGCTTGAAAAATGACAGCAGACCGGAGCAGGAGGCGGATTCATATACGCCAGACTATATCATTAGTAGCAGCAGTTATCAGGATGAATGTCAGGTAAGTGTTAAAAAAAACTAGAGCTACGTACTCTCAAATGAAAAAATCACTAAACTCATTCAAATTTTTTTAGCGCTGTTCTCATGACGCCGATTGCGTGGAGAGTCGCTGTCAGTGTCGCAGTGGCTTTGAGGGTGATGGCTATGTGTGTAATCATATTTGTGGTCAGGATCAAGTTTTGGAAAATGGCCGCTGTGTGCCTATCTTATTGGAAGAACATCCAGTGGAACCCCAATGTGACATTTTTGCTGATTGTACGTGCCCCAAAGGTTACTCGTTAAACGAAGCTTCCGATATGTGTCACCCTGATTCACAATACGGCACTGACTTGAAGTCAGAAGAATTCGGTGAGTGCAAAATTGTCATTATATATGAAAGAGCGACTCTGAAAGTATAGGAAGGTGAAGATGGGGACTCTCATTGAATTGGAAAGAAAAAATGCATAGATTTTACTCGAAACCTCTGGTCTGAGAAAATGCTCGCTTTTATTCAAGGCGAATTCATACAGGTGGGTTCGAGCGAATTCAGATCTACACGCACGCCCACACTCCTTGTAACTGAAAATGTCAAACAAAGCAACAACATAAGCAATTCGACAGCTACGATTCGATTTTCAAGGAAGAAGAAGAAAACATATGGAGGGAGCAAGGCGAATTCATTACAGGTGGCATCCTCCCATCATATGGTTTCTTCTTCTTCCTTGCAAATCGAATCGTACCTGTCAAATTGCTTATGTTGTTGCCTTGTCTGACATTTTCAGCCACAAGGAGTGTGTGCGTGTGTGTAGATCTGAATTCGCTCGAACTCACCTGAATGAATTCGCCTTGGGAGGGAGGATGCCACTTGTAATGAATTCGCCTTGCTTTTATTCATGAAGCCCAATAACTCATGTGGTATGACCCGTGTCGGCTGTTAGGTCAGTTTTGACACCGCTTAGACCCTTTTTTATGCCATCTAGTATCGTTGCGTTTCCATAGGAATCTCATGTTCACCTGCTGGATTCCCCCACTCCGAGAACTAGTCAGTCTTTAAGTGGTAATCCAAGTCGGGTAATATAAGTGCTTCAGAAAAGAATAGGTATGGATGATGGCCTTGCAACAACGCTTGTCGAAATAGCAAAGCCCATACAACTTTTCTCTCGGCATTTTAAGGGGCATCTCTCTACATCCTCCCTTAAGACTGATTTACACGTGTCGATTATTTAGGAGATTTTCTGGTCGATTTTTTATTCAACCTTCAAATACAAGGTGTGAATCGATCGAATTGCTATTTACATGGTGGAACGACAAAAAAATACCAGAAAATCGATGCGTGTAAATCAGCCTTTATTTGAGCCATGCATATATAAGGACAGGTATCATTTCCCTCGCTGTTAAGGGGCTTCAACACGGTTTCGAAAACTTTCGATTTTATGTATTTCGAAAATGAAAATAAAACTAAAGATATTATTTTCATACTTTTCAGTACCCTGTGATGTGGATGCCAACTGCCATATAAACGCCACCTGCGAATGGTATGAAAATGACATGCGGCACGGCTGCACTTGCAAGAATGGCTTCCAAGGCGATGGATATAGCTGTGAGCCTATCGACACGACCTGCGTATATGTAAGTTTTTTTGATCCTAATTTAATAAACTATCAACTAAAAATACTCCTCTAGAACCCCGATATCTGTGATACACACGCCTATTGTGACTACAATCAGTCGCGTTGCATCTGTGATGGCGGCTACGAAGGTGATGGCTATCGTTGTCAGTTGGCACCCGATTGTCGTGACAACTCAACTTGCAGCACTAATGCTTTCTGCGATGGTGGCATATGTCAATGCTTGGCCGGTTATGAACGTGATGTTTCCGATAAATGCGTACAAGCCGGACGTTGTGGTCCTGTATTTTGTGGTGCCAATGCAATTTGCAAATGGGATGCAACACAGGGTGTACAATATTGTGATTGTATTGAGGGTTATGCTGGCGATGCTTTGGAAGGGTGTCGCAGTGTGCCACCACCTTGTAATGTGCAGTATAATTGCGGTGTGTATGCGACTTGTGAGCCCACCGAGTGAGTATGAAGTGTGAAGATTTTGGGACCGATCAGATTCCCTGACGGAACTGCCGACGAAGGATAAAGTAATAGATCATGAGAGTATGCTATCGACTTCATCGAAATTCCGATTACATCGATATTTGTAATTATCTCATAATCTATAACATTATCTCCGACGGGAGTTCCGTCGGAGTTGCTGATATTTGGTATACCATGAGTTGTTTTTATTGAATTAACATTTTGTTTCTCTCCAGCGATCCAGCCCGTTATGAATGCCAGTGCAACGCCGGGTTCCATGGCGATGGCTACAATTGTGTGGAGGATCGTAATTGTCTCAACACCCCACAGATGTGCGATATGAATGCGAAATGTTCATCCACCAACAATGGTCTCGTCTGCATATGCAATCAAGGTAAGCGGAAATCACGCCTCTACGTCCCACTTTCCAAATAAATGTACAAGAGTTGTATTGTTTGGTTATTCCCAAAGTCCTTTATTTAGTTTCCAATAATGTTTACTTTTTTCCTTTTTGTTCATACGAAACTGTTCGCGGTCCGTCGCTATGGCATGCCGTGCAGAAACAATATCCGAAAATGGCTAAACCCAACAATATATTAAAGTAGCCATTGTTCCGATCCCACGTCAGCGGATGCAATAGAAATTCACGTAGACCGCCCATTGTAGTCAGCCTCGGTTTTGGTGCATGGCCGCCACTTATTTTTGGTCCCCCTGGTCTAACAGTTGGTGGTGCAGTGGCAAAGTTTTGTCGACGCGGTGCCGTCGACGGCGTCTTTGGTTTAATACCATTTATTGTTGCTGCTAATTTTGGCAAATGGTGTAATTTAAACATAAAATTTTGTGATAACATTTTTTAATTAAATTTAGCAAAACTCAAATCGAAAAAGTTGAATTGACACTGAAAG
>CAXKVI010000004.1:117408389-117495972 GCA_964058755.1 Campiglossa producta
CTGCATATCTTGAAAACTGGAAGCCCTTTCCAAAAAAATAAAATAGGTATAATTAAGTAGTGAATGCCTCTCGATGACACATGCCCAATATAGTTCATTCATTGTCAATCAGTGGCAAAAAAATGGCGTCAAAACCGGAAAAGCCGAAAAAAAATTTCAAAAAATTCAGCTTCTCGCGTGAAAAACATGTCATAACCTTTTTAAATGAACAAAAGTCTTTACATATTTTGAAAGTGCCAACAATTCTCTAACCAAAACCGTTAAGAATTTCAAAATCGGCTGAAAGTTTGATTTTTAATGATTTTTTTTTTTTTCAACGAAAACTCTGAAAACCGGTTTTTTGGCCTTAAAACCAGATTTTGGGGGTGTTACAAATCTTTTGAAGGTTGTTTCATGTATAACTCGACCAGATGAACAACCTCTACTAGGTCACTTAAAAAGTGTACTCCATTTTTTTTGTCGCACTGTGTAATTAGTGCGTGAATTAAGCTAAATACCCAAATTACATAATATGTACCCCAAATAACCAAAAAATATAGAATCCGTTGCCACATAATCGTACAAATATGTATATATTTTATTGTATTATTTATTTAATGGTAAAAACTACACTGGAAGATACACATAAGTGCGTTTCGTAAACTTAGCACATATTACTAGAATCTATTAATATTATCTAAGTTCTAATGGGGCTTCTATAGTTAAATCTATTGAGGGCATTCAACTTGGGCATAATTAGATTTTGAAATTGTCATTTTGGGGTTTAGAATAAATTAAAAAAAAGGTTGCCTAATAATGTTCAAAATCTCTTAGAAAATCACATACATATTAGTTGATACATTCCCTACGTAAACAAAATTAAAAAAAAAATTATATAAATCTTACAAGTTGTGAACACACTCATTTTGTGGCCAAAAGTTTTATGATTTTCTTAATATTAACGTTAGCATGATTCCTTATTACAGTCCACAAAATTGCTAAACTCTGTTGAATTAGGCGGACCTTCGCTGTACAAATATGTAACAGGCCAGAGACGTGCAGCTGTAAAATCACTCAAACTTTGTAGACCACCAGGTCGTGGTGGACGTTGATATTCATTACTCGCGCTACTGCTCACACTGCTGGAATGTTTCTTCTTATCACTTTTGTTGAGTGTTGAAAATTTTATGCTTGAATGTGTGTCAGCTGAGATCGTTTTCGTAGACGAGGGTGTCGTTTTATTGCCAGGATAATAACGATCACTACATTTACGCCATTGATCGGCTTCATCGCCAACAAAGCACCTGAATCATGATTTACTAATCGATTTTAGTATTCTGAAACTCTACAATATAGTGCAAATCATGCTCTACTTACCACGGGTAATCGAACCCTTTCGAATAGCCACACGGATGCTCGGCCTTGCAACAATAATCCCAAGCACCAATTTCGCCACCATCGATTTCACAGGAATAGAATCCGGTTACAAGATTCTTTGCGCATGGACTGCTGCTACGACAGGCCTTACCAGTAACTGTATAATGGTTCCAGGAAACATCCCCTAAATTTTTGAAGTTGTAATAGATTTTGTTTTTGAAAATTTAAAAAAATGTATTGTTTAAAAGTGTTTGATTGTTAGACGAACCAGTACCAGGTTATAGGCAGCAAGATTATTTATGTAGGTGTTTGAGTTGGACGCTAAAGGGTTAAGCAGTTATATACAAAGTAGAACATATAAGGCATCAGCAATCTTGGGAGTTACTAAAGGCTAACTAAAGAGGATAAGGCGCTAAACGAAAGTTAAAATGTACAGTAATTTTGAGTTTTTGTTTTATTGTTTACAAAACGTGTTAATTGCTTAGGTCTTCATATATTTACTACTATTTTACAAAAGGTACTATTTTACAAAAAGTACTAATTTTGTGTAGTAAAACTAGATTAAATGATTAGTTATCGTCTAGTTTGACTAAGAGTTAAACCACCAATATTATAGCATAAAAAAGGCAATCGTAATTTCTTCTCATTTATTTTTAATTGTTAATTGTTCTTTAAATTTTAATACTTTTTTTTATATTTTGTATCAATCTTAATACTTTTTTTTAATTTTTCATAAATACTTTTTCATCTTTTCTAACGCAAACTAGTTGTTATTTACACTAGTACTGTGGTGCAACAGGTTAGAATTTTCAGTTTACCCGGTTCACGGAATATATCCATGCGACGATCATTATTCACACGTGAGCCACCTATCGTATTGACTTTATCGCGACAAGTCCAATCGAATGGATTCCAAGCGAAGAGCCAAAAATCTTTGTCATCTGTATGTGTGTAATGTACATTCAATTTGAGTTCCGTTTGATCGAGATCCGATAGTTCACAGTTGTAGGAAGTGGCGCGTGAACTGTGGAATGAGAGAAACAAATTGTAAGCGTTCATGGGTTATTAAAAAAATATATATTATAAAAAAAAAAATTAAAAATAAATTAAGATATATTAAAATTAAATTAAATAAAAAACTAAATAAAAAAAATAAATTAAAAAATTAAAAAATTAAAATAAAATAGAATAAAAAAATATTATAAAAACAATAATATA
Source organism: Campiglossa producta (assembly GCA_964058755.1). Lineage (NCBI taxonomy): Eukaryota > Metazoa > Arthropoda > Insecta > Diptera > Tephritidae > Campiglossa > Campiglossa producta. Next base: position 117,410,964 of record CAXKVI010000004.1, read on the forward strand.
AAAAAAAATAAAAATTAAATAAAAAACTAAATAAAATAAAATAAATAAAAAAAAATAAAAAATAAAAAATGCGATAAAAAATAATATAAGAAAAATAAAAAATCAAACTATAATAAATCAAAATAAGATAAAATAAAACAAAATTAAATTAAAAAAGTAAAATAAAAAGAAAAAAAAAAATTAATTGAAAAAAAAAATAAAAAATAAAATAAAATAATATAAAATAAAATAAAATAAAATAAAATAAAATAAAATAAAATAAAATAAAATAAAATAAAATAAAATAAAACAAAATAAAATAAAATAAAATAAAAAAATAAAATAAAATAAAATAAAATAAAATAAAATAAAATAAAATAAAATAAAATGAAATGAAATAAAATAAAATAAAATAAAATAAAGGAAAATACAATAAAATAAAAACAAAAAATTAAACTAAAAAAATAAAAAATTAATTAAATAGAATAAAAAATACAAAAAAAAAAAACAAATAAAATAGAATAAAAAAATAACAAAACGAAATAAGATAAAATGAAAGAAAAAATAACAACAAAAACTAAAAAGAGAAATATAAAATAAAAATAAAAAAATTGAATAAAAAAGAGTAAAATATAATAAAATAAAATAAAGTAAAAACAAGACAAAACAAAAAAAAAAAAATCAAAAAATAATATAGAAATATATATAAAAATTAAAACAAAAACATAAATAAAAAATTAAAAACAAAAAAAAAAAAAAATAAAAAGAAAATATTAAATAAAAAATAAAAATAAAAATTAAAAAATAATATCTATTATAACAGTGATCAAACTAAATCTTACCCATAACTAAACGAGTAGCATTTGAATGATGTTGTCTCTCGAAACCGTATACACTCTTTCTTGCACGCCAATTCGGATGGTACTGAAATAACTTTCTTAATAGCTGTTGAGAGTAGTTTCGCCGGCGAACCATAACCCAAATAGCACACTGCTGTAAGTAGAAGATAAATTTAAATATTAGAGGGGAAAAAATCAAACAAATTAGTGTAACTAACATTTTTTGTGTTTCTCATCCACAATCGGCTGTATCTCACAACCATGTCCATAACTTGCACGCTCAAACACATCGAATACCGGATCTTGTATGAGATGACGTTCCTTGTCCATATCGCGCACCGGCCAATCGCTCAACTGACAATTATCGATAACACTCGCATGACGTTGTTGGCCATACCGATATGCGAAGGCACGACAAGTAAATTTCACCGATTTTATACATTCCATTTCGCATTCACCTACCGAACGTACAGTCAACGAATCGCGTACAATGGACTTGAAGAAGCGTGTTGAATCGATAGCACGGAAGAAGCATTCTGTTTTGAGAGGGAGAAACAAATAAATGAAGCAACGACACGAAATATGAGAGCGCGAGTACGACTACTTACGTGCATTGCGTGGATCTGACAGCGCCGTACCCGGTCCAGCGCCATAGTGGGTCGGGCCATCGCTGCGTGATGGTTTGCGACAAACATCCAAATCGTCGGCCATAGAATAAATATCGTAATCACGATCAGGTTCGATATCTACGTAATAGTCTAGGGAATTTATCGGGCGATCGCAGAGCATACAGTTATCACGTCCAGCCTGGTTGTAGCGATAGCTGTAGGTGTGACATATGAAACCATCCTGACCCGAACATAAACGTTCGCACTCAACTAAAGTGGGTACAGATGTGGAATGTTTTATTGCGGTCTTGTGTAGCCGAAAGCCTTCACCTATTTTTGCGGAACATTCTGTCAAAGGAAAGAGAGGAGGGAGTGTTAATAAAGAAGTCTACAACTTGATTAAGCACAACCAACCATCCGGTCCTGGTCGTCTCGTCCACGAGTGTTTGTAATCGTGTCGATCTCTAAAACCTTCCGAGCCGTAGCCACCATAACTTGAACCAGGATAGCTGAGCACCGAATTTTGTGCATGCGAGGGGCCACGTCTGGTGCTGCCCAAGTCAAAGTAATTAAAATCATGTGGATCTCGACGCCTATTGCTGTCACCCAAACCCCAGTAAGATGTTTGTTTATTATTGCTACCACCACCATAACTGCCACCATAGCTGCCCCAATCTTTTTCCTGCCCAATTTGATAGGGTACATATTTCGAGGAACCCTTGTAGTTGCTGGCTCCATCACGATCCAAATAATTATGCGTTGAAGGTGGTGGTGGAAGGGGTGGACCCGGCCTATACGCGCCCGGTGGCCCTGATGGCCCCGTCAATTCATGCGAGCCCGGTCGATAGGGTGAGTAATCAGTACCTGGTCTATAGGGTGGACGAAATCGATCACTCTCAGGTTTTGGACGATAATGTGTACTGCTTTCGTAGCCGGGACTACTCGGTATAGACTCCCAACGACTCGGTCTATCGGGGCGATAGTGATGTAAATCTTCTGGACGTACGTAATCATAACGATCGATGGGACCTGAACCGACGCCTGTACCGCTACCACTGCTGCCATAACCACTCGGTGGCGTATGTTCATAATATGATGAATCATGCGATGAGAACTCATAAGCGCTTGAGTGGTGATATTCTGAAGATGATGATGGTGGCGGTGGTGGTCTATGATCGTATGAGTGAGACGATAGTGGTGGCAGCGGTGGCGGCGGCTCTCTCACCGGTGGATGATAATGATCGAGTGCTGTGCTGCTGCTGGGTGGTCGATAATGGTGCTCATCGCTACCATAGCCCGTCGCGGTTGGTGGTGAAGGTAAGTAATGATGATCATCGCGATATGGCGGTTTCTCACTCCAACCGCCAGGTTTTATATATAACGGCGGACTGCTTAATGTACCACCTTTTGTACACTCACGACATGCTGTACGCCTACAACTCGGTGGTGCATTACGATCGCGTTCATAATAATCATAATCGGGATGTCGTAGAAGATTTGAGTCGCGTTGACTGGAGCTGGAGTATAAATCCATTTGTGCTAGTGGAACTTCTATAAGCTCGCAATCTCCCTGGCCATGACCAGATGGATCGAGCCGATAGTTAAAACCTTCGCACATGAAACGTTTCTCAATGCCGCACTGACGCATACAATCCTCAACGCGTTCGCAGGCAAATGTGCGTCGTACCCAACGAGGAGCAATGCGTTTACCGGCCAATACACGCCGGAAACAAGCTGAAAAAAATGGAAACAAGATTTACCGGTAAACGAATATCTATATGAGTGGTATGTATGTATGTAAATTTGTTTTAATGTATTAGCATGTTTTTTATACTGTGCCACCTTGGTGGTATGCTAATAGGTAAAGGGTGGTAGGCGAGTGGCATTTCGTGTGATGCTGCTGATACGGAAAACGAAATTTTCATGTAGTGACTATTGCACATTAATTAGATAATGAAGTCACAAGCGTAACCGCGAAGGTCGTTTAGCTTATAGCCGTTGTATAACAATATTTTTGCGTATGTTCTCAAAATAACAACAAGTACAACCACAACAACAAAAACGCTGTTAAGCTTAAGCAATTGTAGATTTTACAGTTGAACGCATTGATCGCTGACCATCTCTAAAAAAAGTAGGCTAAAAAGTTTTGGCGACGGCGGTGTTGCTGGCCTACCACTCCATATACCCTAGGTACGAGTACCCAACAGGTACCACTAAAAGTGGTTTGAACACCCTCTAAAGTATTTCTGCCATGAAAAACTCCTCGATAAGATTCACCTGCCTTATCATATGCCGGTTGGAGGTGGCATAAAACCAGTAGGTACCGCCCATTGTAGAGCAAAATAAGAAGCTAATACACCACAAATTTGTACAGAATGGGGGTTTCCTTTAACTCGACTCTAATGGAGATTTTCCCGAATTCGATTTTCTGTATTCCGCTGTTCTGCTTTTAGTCAAATTAGGTTTTATAAGATCTTAATGTTTGTGGGCTTAAGAAGACTAACACACTTCGTTCTCTGCGTCGAAGACTAACACAGTTCAGTTCTATGCGAACTTGGTGGTTCCCACTTGGAGGGTGGACAGGGTTGCCATTTATCTCAATTTTTTTTTTTTAAATTATGGAGTTAGATAACCCAATAAGGGGATCAAATGAAAGGTATTTTCGCCGACATACCATATAAAATACTTTCAAGTAGGGTAGCCGTCCAGGGTTACCATATTACCGTATTGTATTTGTATTGTATATTTTTGGGATCATATTTGTATTATTTTAGGATCATTTTGAGATCATTTAGCGGTCAATTTGGAATTATTTTGGGGCTATTTTCAGATCATTTTGGGTTCAATTTTGGATTAATATGGAACAATTTTGGGGTAATTTTCGGATCATTTTGGAGTCATTTTGGGATAATTTTTAGATCATTTTGGGATAATTTTTGGGTCATTTTGGCAACATTTGAGGGTCTTTTTGGGGTAGTTTTGGGATTATCTAAGGGTTAATTTGGGAACATTTTTGGATAATTTTGGGATCATTTTAGGGTACATTTAAGGGTGTTTTTGGGATCATTTTGGGATCATTATCGGATCATTTTCGGGTAGTTTTGGCTCAATTTCGTATCATTTTGGAACATTTAAGGGTCTTTTTGGGAACATTTTTGGTAAGTAAAATTAGCGGTAAAATGATAGCACCGAGCAAGATCGGCCACCCAGGTACTTTGGTTATTATACTCCATTTTCGACTAGGAATTCGATTTTCTGTATGCCCATCAAAAAAGAGAAAATCGGTTTTTTTGCCTACGCTAGTGCATATTTTCACTAGATTCAACTATTAAGAGAAAATCTAAGAGCAAATAAAAACAAATGTCCTCAGTTGACACGTAGAAAAACCCAATTCACTTTATTGTAATGGAGCTAGTTGACGAAAGTAAGGACAAGATTTACTATTTAAAATAAGTTTTCTAACTTGTCACACTCGCCATTTATGCGTATTCGGAAATTTTTTTTACCAGAAGTGAACTCTTACAAAATAGGGTCATTAAGCTAAATTGAACTTTCTTAGCAACATGTAAGCCGAGTTATCTGCGCTACTGAAAACCGCGAGTTACCCCATTTTTTCCATAAGTAAAATTTGAAACATCCGCTTCCGATTTCACAAAACTTACTTCCGTAACATCACTAGTAGGTATGTATCTCTCAATCATTTCCATAAAAAGTGCGTGCCAACTCTTAAAATTAAAACTGCTTAAAAATTTTGGCATAATTTGAGGGGTCAAGACAATTTTTCTGCGAAGTCATTGTACTTGGAATGATTTAAAATTTTTAAAATAATTGCGGGAAGATGCTAAGTAGCACCAATCTATGACATGCGTACTGAGAAATGCTTTTATGAAGCCTATTTGGATTAAACGCATTCGAGCGACACGAGATGTTGCTTCTTTGAATACGAGCATAACAGAAACGGATGTGTTAAACAAGATAAGCTAACGAGAAAATAATATTTTTGCTTAGCAAGATTTGTACTTGAAAAAAAAAAAAAAAAACAATACGATTTATTGCCGTTTTCTCATCTAGCCTTTAATTTTAAATTTACTGGCAACTTCATTGACTATAACAAATGACTATAACAAATTAGAGGGTAGATCAGTGATGCCAGAGAATCTCCGCTAAATTTCCCACAAAAATCCAAAAAAATTTCCTTAGTTTCCCACATCTTCCCAAATTCCGAACAAAATTTAAATCACTTTTTATTCGCCTGCTAAGTGAAAGACCCCTGTTTCAGAATATTTTTCAGATTTTTTTTTTTTTTTTCAATGACAATCTTTCTCAAAATTCGCTGGAAACGCCTAATCATTACATTTTCAGTTGAGATAGGGTTTTTTAAACATATTTTGAAATAGGGGGCGCCACACTATGGGGTTTTTTGGGAAAGTTTGTCCAGCAGTCAAATTTCTGAAAAACGAAAAATGACATTTTTCAGTTTTGAAATTTTTTTAAATATCCCATTTTTCTCATATGCGCATTGAGTTGAAGTTTCAAACACATTTTATTTTATGGCTCTGCTTTAGCCGTTGCTGAGATATTTGATTGCTGGAAAAATTTTCCCAAAATACCCCATAGTGCGCGATTGAAACAAATTCTAAGATAGGGCAGTCTTTGCCTTACAAAAATAAAAAAGTTCTGCAATCAAAAAATCCCTTTTTTACATGAGAGACTTTAAAATGTCCCTATTTTCCCTTTACAAAATTTTGTGTTGGGATATCCCACAAAAAAAGAAATTTTCCACGATCTGGCACCTCTGGGGTAGATAAGAAAACGTCCCTTATGTGCTGTTCATGCTGAGCCTGCATTTTCCATTTTAGCATTTAGCCCAAAATGCAGCATTTTTTCATACATTAGATTCAGCTTCTTCGAAAATACAGTACGAACAAAAATTTCCTTGTATGAAGAAAACGTGAAAAAAAAGTTGCATACTTTTTGGCGAACCGCTATTTATATTAGGATATCTTCTCACTAAGCAAGTCAACGTACTTATGCAATAATTTTTCCTGTAAAAGTTGCAATTTTTGAGGCGAAGAGTTTCCAAGTTTGTTTAGAAAGTCGGTTTCTCTACCCACGAACTCACTTTTATAAAAGAAATGGAGTTTATCTGAAAAGGCAAGCATACTTCCACTTGTAATGTAGGAACGCAACTCAAGCATTCGAAAATTAGCTAAATGCGCATTTTCAAAATGCGGCATCATGAACGCATCTTCGAAATGTACGACCGAAAATGGAAAATGCTGCTTTTAAAACTCAGCATGAACACTACATTATTGTAGCATTTTAAAAACTATTTTCTTTCTTGATATTCAATTGTAAAAATACATGGAGTATTGTTTTATGGATTTTTTTTTTGTCGAGTTGTGTATTTTCTGTTTCGTTTTACCCTTTTCAAGGTTATCCATGTGAATGGCACTTTGTGAGCCCCAAGAAGCTGGAACCATAACCTTTTTGGTCGACAAACCCACTTTGAATTAAACTATTTGGTGCACGTTTACCAGGAGAAACCCACTGTCTTGACACATCCTTCGTTTCTGGCGTGCTGGTATGGATCAAGTTTCATATAAGCTAACAAAAGTTCTCGAAACGGGGTTCAGTAAAGCACTCTTTTAGACTAGCAGAGTCCACATAGTATTTATAAGGCTTTTTCTTGGTTTCGCTTAAAGCTAATTTACACGGTTCGATTTTCTGGTCGACATTTTGTCGTTCCACCATGTAAAGACCGTTTTACACGGGTCGATTTTCTACTCGATTTTCTGGTCGATTTTTCATTCAACTTTCAAATACAAGGTGTGAGTCGATCGAATTGATATTTACACGGTGGAACGACGGAAAGTCGACCAGAAAATCGACCCGTGTAAATCAGCCTTAAATACATAGCAATTCGATCGATTCATACCTTGTAATTGTAGTTTGATTGGAAAATTGACCAGAAAATCGATTAGAAAATCGACCCGTGTAAGTGATCCTTTATGGTATTTTTACACAAAACATAATGTTTAACCAGCACACAAAATTCGCGTTCTTCCAAGCTTACAATGTTTTCGGATTTAAATAGCTGTGAAAAACTTTTACGACAGTCTTTCAAGAGACGGTAGTTAAGTTAGTTAAAATTACCAAATTCACGAACTTTTCAAACATTATTTTATTTCAGCTAAACAGAGATATCACGCGTTCTCTATCTTGTAAAGAGATGTAAATCAAAATATTCGTTTTTTTTTTTTTGGATTGCAAAATGTTTAAATGTACAAAAATAAAATTTTAAATGGGGTTTTACGGAAAATTTAAATTTTGAATTACATCTGATTACAATAGAACATGCGATAACTTTACTGTTTTTCTCTTACTTAAAATTCCACTTTATCCAATGTCCTTTGAGTCTTCATTTAAGTACATACATTTTAACAAAATTAAAATAATCAAATATTCTCACATTTCCTTTCAATACCTTTTTTATCCTCGACAATAATGATTGTGCTGCCAGTGACGCCACCACTACTACCACTACCGCTGGCGCTATATCCGAGCGCTGCTACACGCATTACACCAATCGTACTGATCCTAAAAACCAGTAGAAGCCATGCAGCAGCCCATTCGTCGCGCAACCGCATTCTAATAACAAAACTTTAGCACTAAACTCGCGAGCCAAAGCTCGTAAATCACCAACAAATGAAAATGAGCGTTTAATTTAAAATTTATGTTGTGTTTTTGTAGTCATGCTCATAGCAATGAAAATCGAGATGCGTGTTTGATGTTTAACAGCGACTAATTTTATTACAAATGTCACAAATAACAATAATGAAAAGAGCGCATTAGCACAAAAACCAACAATGTAAGTAGGTAAATTGACTATGTAACTAAATAACTAATGTAATCGAAAAATGAGGTGTAGCATGAACAACAACAATTTAGCACATGTATAGAATATTTTTTTTTATTTTTTTTTGGATTATTTTTTTTTTTTTTTTAATTTGTTTTACTTTAAATAAATTTTTTGAAAAAAAACACATTTTTGGTTTTTAACTTTTGTTTTTCTTATTTTTTATCGTTTATGCAGGAACCGCAAAAAGCACTTCTTTAACAAATTTGAATTTACAAGTTCTACCTATTAGGTAATATTACACTCAGAAAAGAAATGTCCTTATTTTGGCTCCAAAGACTTGGCTTCCTTAAACTAAGTAAAATATTCCTTACATGGGAGGGAATAGTGAAGAAAGTGTATTTCTTAATGGGGTATCCGCTAAGTGCTGATACTAGGACTTGAGAAGCTTTTCGGTGAAAAAGCTTTCTGAAGTAGCTTTTCGGAGGAAAAAGCTCTGGGCAGTAGTTTTTCAGTTATTATTCGAAAGAGATGCTTTGATATACCAAGAATTCATAAGACCAAGGTTTAAGAGGCTCAGTTGGAAAAGCTCTGCGAAGTAGCTTTTTAAGTTCAAGTTTTTAAGTTAAAAACATTTTTTCTCAATTTAAACACTTTTTTCCTTGAATTGAGGAAAAAAGGTCTCAAAGGAAGATCATTACTACTGTAACAAGAGAGTCCGGTGTGATATATGTAGACTATGTAGATGGGTCTTGAAAGAGGCAAAGAGAAAATTTTGTTGTAGTAACTTTACTTAGTATTACTTAATCGTAACGTAGACCCAGCTGTCGTGGGAATGCGGGCGCGGTCATCACCTACTGAAATGTGACGATGAAAACCCCTGAGGCATATCCATTCCTTGAATAGTTGGGGAGTTAACATGACTTCAGGTTGGTTAATATCTTGGTTGAGAAGTCTGACGAGGTTACAATACTTGATTGTGTGCACAGGAGAGATCTTGTCCTAACACCGAGAGCTAGGATCTGCGTACCGATTCTCTTTGAGAACAAATTTCTTCGGCCTATCCGATGGTACTGCCACCCAAGTGTTCTGACTAATAGCTTGATATTGCGCGGAGCAGAAATGTTGTTTGGTCCACGACGAGCTTATTCCGCCATTTGCAATGCCTACGGCTTCTACTTTTGATGAGGAGGTAGTTATTTCGTATGAAGTGGGCGGCGTCAAGGGGACTCTAATGACTTCTACTGTGATCTAAAGGCTGACTAAAAACTAATTGGTTTTCATCTTCTTGAAGCATGAAGTAAATAAACAAGGAGGAGAGCTTGGAGCAGCTCTCACACATGCAAAGGGGTTTAATTTCAAGCAGATTCGAGATTATTGCTGTGTTGTGATACCTAAAAATAAGGCTTTCATTAATTCGACTTTTTTCAACTCTTAGGAGAAAGATTTCGGAGGTCGTAAGATATATCCTTTACCAAAATTTTCAGAACGTATGACTACCGTTCCCATCAAAAACCTTGACCAAAGCTTTTCATATTTTCTGCATACTCCTTTTAAAGTTAGGTAGATTGGGTTAGGTTGAAAGGGCTACCTTAGAGTCACACTTGGGCCAACTTTAGATAGCCCAATTTGCGGGAAATGATGAAGGCCATGAAGTCCTTGAGGTGCTTTTGGCGTAGGTTATCCCGTAAAAGAACTCCCAGACAGCGTCTTCTGCCGCTACTAAGTACCGGAAAGTTCTAGATGGGATACTCCACTGTTTCTTCCTCATCATCATCTATATAACTATTACAGCAAAGTAGGTAGGTCTACGTGCCTCCCAATAAGGCAGTGTCCGGTTAGTACACCAATTAATTTTGAGGTTTCGTTCTCTTCTTCTTTTTTTCCAAAAGGCATACCTTAGCGTTGTTTGTCCGGAAGAACTTGCTCGGTCGAGCCCTGTCTTGGAAGTTCGTCTGCCCTACAGTCTCACTCAATGTCTAAGTATCTAGGGACCTATGTGAGTTGTAATGGGCCGTCTATTGAGAGATCGACAACAGTTGAACTTTAGTTTAGAGTTGTTCTAATAAGAGCCAAGAGATTTGATTTCCGCTTGACTGACACTGAAAATAAAGATATCCTTGTCTATAGTATGTTTTCTTATCCAAACCGTACAGTGGGTATTTGCTGGTCCACTATATGGAAGGTTCACAATCGGAAAAGTTACAGAAACTAAAATAAAAAAAAATTCTTAGGAGAGGGTCTCCGCAGTCAGTAACTTTCATAGTGATTTTCTGCAATGAACTACAAAAATATGACTTCACTCACAGTGCGTCACTTTGGTTTAAAGTTAACCAAAAGCAATAAAATGTTAAAAGCACTTTATTCATAATCGTTGCGGTCCCTGCATTTATGTTTATGTTGAATGAAAATTTTCACAATTACGTAAGCATGCACGTTTGTCACACCAGTCAACACAATTATCTGTTGTTTATATCATATTTAGTTAGAGATCATTATAATGGAAAAATAATAATAAAAAATCAAAATGTAAAAAAAAAATTTGAATGTCAAAAACATTAGGCATTTGTTGTCACAGCACACGCGTCGCGGTCACATCAACATACGGTGGTGGCGGCGCGGCTGTGAATTTTGACATTACAATTAGTTAATAAAATGTTTTATTTTTGTCATTTTTTTTTTAGTATTTATTGTTTACTTTTCTTTGTTTAGCGTTTGCGTGCGGCGTTATCCTTGTGTCGGCCACTGAGCCATTCGATTGTTATGTAAATTATAAAAAAATATTAAATTGCTCATACACTTTTGACGCCGCCAAACTGACAGCGCGCAACATATAAACAAAAACCAAAACCCACAGACACTGCTGTCATTTATTAAGTATGAGGTTAACAAATTTGCTCCCTCATTTGAACTAATTCGCACTTTTTACAATTACAACTTTGTACTAATTTTTGTGAAAAAATCTTTTTCTATATATTTTTTTGTTGCTCCAATTTCACCACCTTTGTAATTATGTTAACCAAATTATTTTCTAATTAGTGCTCACTTCCTTAATTTAACTTCTTTCTCTTGATATCATTATTTTTATTTCATTTTTGATGTGCTACTTTTTTCCGTACATTGTATCTGTAATTTTTAAGAATTTTTCGCGTATGCGCCAATTCTAATGCCACGCCGCTAACTGAACGCTTTCAGCGTTGCGCATCTTGATTTTATATCGCAGCGTTTTATGTTTGTATGTCGTTTGTGCAAATGTGTTTTAGCGCCGCTGCTTAGCTTTTATAACTCCCCCACCTGTTGGTGGTAGCTAAATTTTTGTTCACAGAATGTGTTTGCTCATGCGTTTGGAAGCTTTTAAGATTTGAGTTACGAACTTCAAACATGGAGATAAGATCCGCTGTAGCTTTTTTTACCGAACATTAAATACCCAGCGGTAGTTTTCATATGATTCTCGAAATGTTCCATCTCAGAAGTGCTATACTCCGTATTATACTCCCTATTATGCTAGTATATCTTGTACCAATTTCAGCGCTCTACCGTAATCAGTTTAAAAGTTATTACCCGTGAAATTTTCAACTATGCCTCCCTGAAAAGTGGGCGGTGCCACGCCCAATTTTAAAAACTTATCAAAAAATCATTATAGAATAACTAGGGGGTTCATACTGCCAAAATATATCATTTTAGATATATCCATTGGTGCCACGCCCACTTTAAAAAATTTATGAAAAAATCATTTTAGCCATTTCAGCTACCGAGATATGTCAATTTATGTGATTTTGGAAATTTTCGATATCGATCTACCTTGGCCAGAAAGTAACCTGTAGACAAAATTTCATGTAAATATCTCAATTTTTACTCAAGTTATCAGGTACACGGACAGACGGACGGACGGACAGATGAACGGACATGCCTTAATGAACCCCTCTTTTCAACCTCAGAACTTTTATATGTTGAACTCTATATCTATCTCGATTATTTTGTGCTGTTACATAGTACCGTTATGTGGAGAAAATTATAATACCCTTGTACTAGTACTAGTACGCTGGGTATAAAAAGGACAAGCGTAAGACGTTGACCATAAAGTAGAGCTGCACTGCAGGGTAAGGTAAAATGTAGAAAGACTCGGGTTCAACTATATCAAGTATTGTGGTATCACAGCTAAGGAGAAAGGATCCGATGGGTCCGGAATCAAAATAACAGTTTCTTTTACACCTTGATTCGGGGACGGATACAGTGTCATTTGTCACTTGCATTTTATTACTAAAAAAATGTTTGTACTCTCGAAAGTTTTTTGGAATGCACTCTGGCCAACGTGAGCTAACGGGAGGTTTAAGATGCGGTACCCAACAAAGGGGGAAGGCATAATGAGGAACCCCACTTGGGGCCACTTTGGCATACTCGGTTGTGCGCTGGGTGGTCACAAAAGAAATGCTTCACTGTTGCAGGCTCCTCTTCTTCTCTCCATCTTCTACAAAAATCATTCAAGGGAATACCCAAATTTTCGGCATGTCTGCCCATAGCTATGCTCCTCTCGATAACAAGAGTTCCTCCCCGATATGTATGAGTAAGTCTTCCGATCTACTCGCTATGATTTTTTTGATATACCACAATGCCCGCGCACAAATACCACGTTAATCGATAACTGCTCCACCATCTCGTTGTGACAGACCTTCACAGTGCTGGAGTTGCATATAATAACTGTCAACGCCTTGAAAGCCATCTGAGAAGATATCGACATTACAGTTATTGATATCCACTGTCTTCAGTATTTCACGAGTTTTCCGTATAGCGACTACTTCTGCCTGCGAGACAGTGATGGGAAGGTCGCAAGCTTAAATTAATTCCCAGCTGAGCAGCTGAAACCCCGCCTCGCATCAGAGCTTTTAACGTCTACCACAGTAGTTAGAAAAGGAACACATACAAGCGAAGTCCTTCGTGCTGACTAATAAGACGAGCATTAGCTATAACGAAATTGAATGCACTCACGTTTTACTAAAGACTTTATCTGCAAGTCGGCCGAGGTCGGAATTGCATACAACTTTGTCACGATATCTCTTAATGCACAATGGTCAAAATTAGGGGGTATGTGTTTAAATCAGGTATGGGAATTATTAGAAAATTTGATTGACGAGTGACGAAAAAATAAAAAACAAAATTTTTATTCATTATTCAAAAAAAAAAAAATGTGAGTGATTGGTAAATTTTGGGGTCATTTCGGTATTGTTTTCAGAAAATGTTGTGAAAATTTTTGGGGTCATATTGGGGTAATTTTGGGATTAGCTTGGGTCATATTTCAGTTAATTTGGGATCAAATGATCGCAAGTTAATACCAAAATGACCCCGAAATAACCCCTAAATAGCCCAAAAATGCCCCCAAAAAGAAACAAAAATGACCCCTAAACAACCCCAAAATCACCCCAAATTGATCCCAAAATTACATAAAAATTACCCTAAAATGACCACAATATGACTCCAAAAAGACTTTAAAATGTTTCCGAAAATGGTACCGAAGTTATCCCGAAATAGTCTCTAAATGAACCCAATAAATGGTCCCGAGGTTATGCCGAACATAATGCGCGTATGGGTATAATTATCCGTGTTCTCGATTAGAAATAAATTTGTATCGTTACTCAAGAATTCCAAATAGAAATGAAGGTGTTCGTTTTCGTATGGCACGTCGATATATATATATATCTACATAGGTGTTGGTGAGTTTGGTTAATAAAAAAATACAGTTCATAATAATCATAATTTAGCTGTCTGAAGTAACTCGTTTAAAAGTAATTAAAACCATATTACACAATTAATTTAGTCTAGTGTTAAGCTCTATCCTTAAAATATGTGAGCTTTTAAGCTTTTAACTATCCATAGTTGCAAGAATTGTAATCTATGCGAAGCTTTTGTAAAATATTGAAGGTGAATCCAAAAGAAGACTTAGCTAAACAGGAAACCTCAGACAAAGTTAATGAGGCACTGCAAGACGGCCTACCGCAAAAACAAAGAAAATTGTAAACTAACTCAACACACAAAAAAAGATATAAAGCAAGCAAATGCTACAGAAATATGTGAATAAGGAAACATAGTGAATAAAAGAAAATAGATGACAGAGTAGTTAAAAAACAACAAAGCATAAAACACAATAAGCGAAAAATTTTGCTAAATGACACTGAAAACTAAAAAAAAAAACGCGAGCAACTAGATTTATTTTTTGTAAAATTTTAAGTATCAAATTTATATGCTAATTGAAATGTGAGCATTACAAAGCAACTAAAATTTAATTACATTTTAAGCAGAGCACAATTAGTTAAGCTAAATAAACGAAGAAGATAAAGATATAAATTTGGTACTATTTAATGGGCGGAACATAAAATTTAAGTAAATTTTTATAGTTAACGTTGAGAAAATGTTGATAAGCAAAACTCGTTTAAAAATCTCATTTTAGTGATATTTCACTTTGGTGGAACAATCGCGCATGCCACATATCATTGACGATACACTTCCGCAAACTGAACTAGAACAATAGACTTAAGCAACGAACTTGATTTGAATTGGATTTTTTGGAGGCGGAGAATTGAATAAAACAAGACAATTCGTAAAATAAACTCTGCTTGGGAGTGATGAAATTCGCAACTCAAACCGAAAAAAAATATAAATTTATCAAAAGTGCAATGAAACTGTCATAACGAATAAAAGCCAAAAAGAAGTCTGAAGTGGTAGTCAGACAACCAAAGCATTTACAACATGATTATGGACAGCAGCAAACAGCTAGTTACATGTTGTATAATTGCTGATGCAAAGAAGACAACTACAACAACAAAAAGAAGTACAATAACCTAGACATAAACAAACATTGGCAACCGACAAAATAAGAACAAAAAAATAATCAAACAAAGTAGCGGCAACAAACAGTGTCACTTCCGTTACCTGAAGAATAAATGAAAAACTAGTAAAAAAAAGAAAAACTGTAAAGTCACTTCCAAGCAGCAGGGACGCACCACATCAAAATTGGTAGCAGCGCTTGCTGACAGTTGCTTGCATGTAGGCAATTTTTTTTGTACATACTCGAATGTGAGTTACAAGCAAATTTTACATTTTTTCTGCAAAATCTTTAAACCATTTGGCAGTGGCAGTGATGGTCAGTTAAAGTTCTTGTAGTGCATTGTAACTCATTTGCATACAATGCTGTGGTTGCGTAAGCGTTAGTAACATATGTGAACATGTAAGACATTCATACATACACATACATACGTACATATTTGCTTGTAGTAAGTATGAATATCAATTTTTGCCACCGTACAAGCTGCAAACATTGATTCTGTGCTTTCAACTAATTTTTCAGTTTTTTTAGTTTTTTGCTCAGCACATTCGCATAGCTCATTTTGAAAAAATCTTAAGCGTTTGCCTTACTTTTCAATAATTTAGTAATCATTTTAGACTGCCAACAGTTGCAGCATTTTCCCTTTTTATCATTAGAATCGTCGACATTGCTTAATAAGTGTGTGCAGCCATGCATATGATTATTACATTGACTTACCTTGGCGGGACACCGATGCGTATACTCAACTTATTAAGTTGTAAATAAGCGATTTTGCATATATGAACTGTAAGTTTTATTAGTCTTGTTTCATTACTTTGCTCAAAGCGTGAGTTAATAAAGATTTTTCTTGAGTTTATTGAGAGTTTTTGCACATGAATTACTTACAGGCAATAGAGACTACCAAGTTCGTGTCTTAAGTCTTTTGTAGCATTTATTAAAATTAGTTAATTACAGCGTAAATAAGGCATCATTGGATTGAATAATGAATCTATATTGAATAAATATTAGTTAAAACTGTATCAATTAAATTTATAGAAAAATATGCCATAAATCTTTCCATCAAAACATCGTTTGATATGCACAGTTCGTAAAGTGTTTTTGTTTTTTGTGGAAATTGCGACCCTTGAAAATTTTTTCATTTTAACATCAATATAAATTAATTGATATTAACAATAAATACGGCATTTAGTACATATATGGCTAGGATGACATATTCCAACTCTCTAAGCTTCCTTTGATGCAGCCACTGAGGTTCAAATACCAGGGTTCGAACTTCGAAGAGGGGTCCGCAGAGAAACTTGGATGCTTGGAAACTTCGAAACATATCATTTTATCCTTAAAATTTAACCTTAAAGTACTTCCAAAATAAAAAGGAAACATTAACACACATGTTCTAGAAGAAGTATTACATAACAGCCTGAGTTCGATATTGTTTATTTATTTTGTAAGGTAGGTAGGTAGAAGTGGCTGCCGCAAAGGCACACCTAGGCCAGTAATAAAAGGCCCGTTGTGATACCACCACACACTAGGAAAGTCAGTCCCGGGGCCCGGCCATATTTATTTTGTAAACTATTTTATAAATATTCACATTGTAAAAACGAAAAAAGAAAACCAAGTTCGTGTCTTAAGTCTTTTGTTGCGTTTTTTAAAATTAGGAAATTTCATGGTAAGTTTTTTTTTATTTGAGTTTACTAGATAATCGGTATTGACAATAGAATATAAAGGCATGCCCAGGTAATCTCAGCAAAATTTTGGAATTTTTGTATGTGCAAGTTTGTTTATTTTCGGCTTGGTTTGAGTTTAAAAACAAACTAGTCTACTTAGAACCAGCTAGGTTGTGTCGCTGTATGGTTTAACAGTTACGATCAGCGATTGTCATAATCGTCACACTCGAGATGTCACAATCAAAAAGTTCAGAAAGGAAGTTGATACTTGCCTTAGAATAAATATTAAAATCATGCATACATATTTTAAGCCAAATTAAAGTATTACTCACTACTGCTCCATATGTGAAAATTTATTATTTTTTTTATAATTACGCATACACATATTCACATATGTACATTAGGGCGTCCCAAAAATGTATGAAAAAATGTTTTGCTTCGACATTTGATATGCATACGCTCTATAGCGGTGAGGCTTAGCCTAAATAACATATGTATGTGTGAAATTTTATTGCTGATTTGAAATTAGAGCTTTATCTAGAAGCTCATATTGAGGTTGCAAAAAGTGCATTAAATCTTCGAAAATTACATAACTTCAATATTTTGTCCATACATTAAGGACTATGTAACAAATCATATTGTCAATCAGCTTATGCTGCTAACTGCTCCAGAGCCTAGTGCTGAGTATCATTCGGCTTTTGCTGTTAACTGTCGCGTTAGGCCTAGCGCTCACCCTCATTAAATAACAACAATAAAGTGTAATAAAAGGATTTTACAGTCCACTAAACTAAATAGAAAATTAAAATAATAAAATAAATAAAATTAAAGAGTTTTTGGTTGAGGTGGGATTCGAACCGGCAACCCCGGCCAACTCCCTCAACCACATAATATAACAACAACTATAATAATAAACTGCCCGCCGCCCACCATTTAGCTTCAGCTTAGACACATATGTACACATTTGAGTTTTTATAAGGACAATAGGATCCTTTACAAGGATATTCAAAAAGCGTATTCAACAGAGAAAGACACTGGAATTTCAAAAGTATTTTAATAGATTGCACAACAAAATGTTTCCAGCAAAAATTGTGTAAGTCCAGAAATTTTGCAGTTATTGTGTACTTTTTTAGGTAATACACGGCGTATGAGCAACATTTAGTGGTTCAAGTAAGAAAAGTTCAAATAAATTTTATTCATGTTTTGGTTGATATCTCCGAAACGAATTGAGATATCGAATTAAAACTTACACTAAGTTCAGGCTCTCATAGAAACCTTTAATTTCAAACCCATATTGTAAAATCAATTTCTAGGTTATCCCGCATCCATCTCCTGTACATTCCTATATATGTTTATGTATATTTTTAGGACTTTAAAAACTTTTTGAAACACATCGAGTTTGTAGAAAGTTGAAAGATACAAATTTTAAAGGACATTATTTCCATGTCCTTAAATGATAATTCATAAAAAGTTGTATTGGCCTTTATTAAAATTATTAAAATTTTTCAGGATGCGTTACAACTTTATCCATTACAGGATATCATGAGCATTTGGTACGGAAAAAAATCTCGATATACTAATTATGAAGTCCTTAAACGGTAAGGATACAGCAGTTAGAGTAGTATAAGTACATAAATAAATAAATTAGGTTAGTTTTTGATGCATAATGGTTAAAATTTGAGGGTATGCCTTTTAATATAACAACTTTGATTTTTTAGGACAGTCTAATGTACATATGTATGTATGTACATGTGATACTTTGATGAAGTCATTTAACAACCCTTTCGCACCAGCAGTCAGAACCTAACAAAAATTATTGTTATTATTTAATATACTCGTACGAAACACGTTAAAAGTATTCGCACAATAAAAATAACAAAAGAAAAAAAATCAAAAATTTGCGCCAACATTTTTGTGTTATTTGTAAAAATGCCAGTGATTAATGAAAGATAACTTCATTATTATCAACTTTTTTTTTGTCTTGCGTGGAAATGAAAATGAACTCTGTACAATAGTATATGCATGTAGTTGTAAGCTACTTCATTGTCTGCTCGGTTGGTTGACTACCTTCAAATTTGGTATAAAAAGCTTTTATTTTACCAAAGCTTTAATGCTTTACTATGCCTTTGGGTTTCTGTCTTTGGTAGGGTCGTTCATCTCGTTAAAACGCTTTACAATTTTGCTCATATTTTTCTGCGTTGATATATATGTAGGTACTTGGTTGAAATAATTGTTATTTGCGATCGCATAGATAAAAGTTTATTTTTAAAGATACTGGCGTTTTGCATGCCATCCCGTGAAAACTTCCTTAAACAATAATAATTTTTCTAAGTAGTTTTAGTCAGATAATTGGGGAAAAAATTTAAGTAGTAATTATTTTTTTAGTTTGGGAAATGTTGTTTTTTATATATTATTGTGATTGTTTTAGATAGCTCTATTGCTCAAAGTGTCAATATTGATAGTTTTGCCATTCCAGTAGGGCTTAGAGGGCATCGAGGTACTTGTTTATGAGCGATGTTTTGTTGCTTCCGTCCAACACGACTACTCTCACATTTGAGCTACATATATACTACTTACATGGAAAGGTTCAAAGGGTCAAACAAATCGTCCACCCGGCTAAGCTCAGAAGACAACCGACCTCTTGTTTGGAGAGTTTTTCTATAAGCACAAAAACAACAACAACAACAACAACGAAGTAAGGGGTTTATAAAGATAAAAATCATCTTTTCTAGAGCGTAACAACATCCTTCGAAGCTTACAGGAGGGTCTCATATCATCTTCGAAAGGATTAATGCAAACCCGTCTTATACAGTGCTCTCTCGTTACAAATTAGCGTTTCGATGGTTTTCGGAATGATCATGCACTATACGAAGGATGAAGCCCTACGAACAACAACAACAACAACATGGACCACTGACGGCTTCACAGGACTCTCATCATACCTGTGCTGATGTAGGGCTTGCAATCATGGACAGTGCCGAAAGTAGATGAGAGGGTACTCGAGAAAAAAGTTTTACAACCAGATGATGGATGGATTGGCCTGCCCTCGCTGAAAACTATTGGAAAACAACCAATATTTCCTAGTTTCTGCTAAAACTTAAGTCTACTATGTATGTTTGTATCAGGGTTCGGAATTATTCATTTATGAACATCAGAGTACGTTTTTTGCATTAGCATTCACGAGCATGAACACTAAAAAAATTTGGCATTCGCGTTCGTGAATAACAACGCATCAAAAAGTCCACACCCTTCCCGTTCATGACTGCATTCGTGAATCATTCACAAATGCATTTTCGAATCTAAGTATGAACGTACTTTTTGTCGTTGGTTTTCATAAATATATGTTTCGTGAATATTTGAATGAGAATCGAAAAATCATTTGACGGCACTTCTAGATTTTATTCGGTGATATGTATTAGGAACCTTTTAAGTATACAATTTTTGAATATTTATTGTGCATACGTTTATGAAGATGAACGACAAGAAGTATTCGAGAATTCATTTGTGAATGATTCGCGAATGCATTCATAAACATGAGCGGTGTGGATTTGTTGATGCGTTCTTATTCACGAACGCGAATGCAATTTTTTTTTTTTAATGTTCATGCTTGTGAATGCGAGTAAAGGAGAGTGAATGTTTCCGAACCCTGGTTTGTATACACTCGTTGGCTTGCCATATGTAATTGAAGCTTGCGTATATTCTCACCTACTCCCATTGCAGTTAAAAAAATTTTTATTTTTAATTGTGTTAATACCAAATTTAAAAACCGCAAACCCCAAATTTGCGCTCTGATTGCACAAGCTTACTGTTCTCAATATTCGACAGATTGGATTTATAACATTAAGGTGGTCCCAAAAAAGATTAAGTGGAAATTTAGTTGGAAGCGATAAAAAATAATTATTTTATTCAGATTTCTAGTTTAAGGATGTCATTGACCTATCAAATAAACGACCAGGCACTGATTTACAGGACAAGTTTTATCACACATTTTAGTACCCCCCTATTAAGAATACACTGGTATGTTTGCTAAATACTACTACGAAAAGTGTTTATTGTTTGCAATCGTGTACCTATAATTTGAGCAACCAATCAGTCAACGCTGGTCATATCAAAAATAATGTTTTTGTTTTTCTTTACAAGAATTGGCATACCGCAGCTGGCGCAATCGAATTTTTATTTAATAGCTGTTCCAGCAATTATAAAAACACACAGCTATATTCGTTTTTAAAACACAAACAAAAAATTGTATTCTAAATTCTAGCCGTACTTGCATATGTCGGCATGTTTTCTTGCATACATATGCACGTATGTGTAAATGGTGTGTATTGCAAATATTTATGGGTGTATGCATTACACGCTGGAATTAACATCGGAATTGACATAAGTATCTATGCACTCAATTAAACAAATAGACAGTATCAATGAACAATGACACCGCGCTCTGATATTGCCTATTACAGCTCATAGTATATCATCGATAGTCTGTGCGACGATAGTTTCGATGGTTTATTCGAATGTAGAGATACGTTTTTATGAAATTCTGCTTTAGTTATTTCAATTACTTATTTTTTTCTTAAAAAAAATCGATTTGCCTGCATGTAAAAAAACTTATTTCGCCAGCATCTCATCACTCGTGCCCTATTTCTTTAACTCCATATATTTCTTATTTTTACCTACATATTTACATTTTTGAGCTTCAGCGACGCCTACTTCCGAAATGGAAAATTTCGAAAATCATATGAAAGCTACCGCTGGGTATGTAATGTTCGGTTTTATTTTATTTTATTTTATTTTATTTTAGTTTAATTTATTTAATTTAATTTAATTTAATTTATTTTTATTTTATTTTATTTTATTTTATTTTATTTTATTTTATTTTATTTTATTTTATTTTATTTTATTTTATTTTATTTTATTTTATTTTATTTTATTTTATTTTATTTTATTTTATTTTATTTTATTTTATTTTATTTTATTTTATTTTATTTTATTTTATTTTATTTTATTTTATTTTATTTTATTTTATTTTATTTTATTTTATTTTATTTTATTTTATTTTATTTTATTTTATTTTATTTTATTTTATTTTATTTTATTTTATTTTATTTTATTTTATTTTATTTTATTTTATTTTATTTTATTTTATTTTATTTAATTTTATTTTATTTTATTTTATTTTATTTTATTTTATTTTATTTTATTTTATTTTATTTTATTTAATATTATTTAATTTAATTTAATTTAATTTAACTTAATTTAATTTTATTTTATTTTATTTTATTTTATTTTAGTTTAATTTATTTAATTTAATTTAATTTAATTTAATTTATTTTTATTTTATTTTATTTTATTTTATTTTATTTTATTTTATTTTATTTTATTTTATTTTATTTTATTTTATTTTATTTTATTTTATTTTATTTTATTTTATTTTATTTTATTTTATTTTATTTTATTTTATTTTATTTTATTTTATTTTATTTTATTTTATTTTATTTTATTTTATTTTATTTTATTTTATTTTATTTTATTTTATTTTATTTTATTTTATTTTATTTTATTTTATTTTATTTTATTTCATTTTATTTTTATTTTATTTTATTTTATTTTATTTTATTTTATTTTACTTTATTTTATTTTATTTTATTTCATTTTATTTTATTTTATTTTATTTTATTTTATTTTATTTTATTTTTTTTATTTTATTTTATTTTATTTTATTTATTTTATTTTATTTTTATTTTATTTTATTTTATTTTATTTTATTTTATTATTTTTTATCATATTCCATTATATTTTTCACACTACGAACTATCGATAGTTGTAGGCATTAAAGAGGTATCGATAGTACATTTACAGTTTTCTGCCACTCTACTCTACTTTTGGCCAATACAAAAACTAAAATACGTGAATGATATACATACATATATAGATAAGTAACAACATATCTATTTACACTTGCAAATCAAATGAGACACAAAATGTGGGTCAGTTCAGTGACCATTTTTGTAGTATAAACATTTGAACTTTTCGATTTGCTCTCGGGTTCTATATTCATACAATCATCACCCACAACTTTGATCGTTGAATTTATAATGTGCACAAATTTACATTTTTAATGCGATTTCATCTATGCGCTCTATGCAAATGTGATTCATTGTGTCTTTACCTAATCAAGCAGCGCCAAAACCGCGCGATTAGAAGGGCTCATTTAGCCGCACTTAGATATGTCTGGTATCTATTTACGAATGTTTGCATTGAAGCTTAACGGTTTTATTGCTAATGACGTACAACGTTTTGTTTATATTCGAATTATATAAATTATCACATTATTAGATATGCATATAAATTAGAACTTTTAAATACCAATTTGCAGCAGTCATTTTGGCAGCGTGCTATTATTATGTTCAATTAAGTTTTTTTGGAGTATTTAATTCCGGGGGAAAAAACTAAATTAGCTTTATTTGTAATAGATAGTAAAAACCGAATGTCGAAAAAATTTTGGTTGCAATTTTTTTTTATAGAGTTTATGTAAAATTAGCTTTTAATGATGTTTAAAAAGTGTATAGCTACTAATTACTATATAGCGAAAGTCTCAAAATAGAGTAGGTCAAACAATGATTGCTAAATATAGATGCACTCAGATATTTTTTAGAATGTAAGGAAGCAATCTTCGACCTTAAGATATGACTGCTCAGTTGCAGCCCTGCAAAGAGTATAGATACTGTATAGGTTCAAGCAAGCTCTGAAGAACAGATATAAGATCTCTGTCATGCAGAGGGACAGTTAAAATAACCTTCTGTTCCTATTTCGTTACTATGGCTTTTTAATACGAGTTCCTATTTCTATTCGTGTTCCTATTTCTGTTACCCTATTTTATCCCTTTATTTAATCATGTGCTTTTTAACGTTTAGATATTCCTATTCCTAATTATATTCCCATTTCTTTAAGTTTTCAAATTCCATTTTTATTCCATTTCTTTTTTTATTCCGCTTTCTTATTCCGTCTTATTATTCAGATTTTTTTTCCTATTATCTCCTCAAATTCTCATTTATATTCGTGATTTTATTCTCATTTCTACAAGAAGTCTTGCTACTACTCCCATTTCAGTTAATATTTCTCTTCCGTTTTCTTTTGGTAAACCTGTTCCTTTTCCTATTTCCATTTCTACTCCCATCACAATTTTATTTTAATATGCCATCTCCAATTGCCCGTCCTATCAATATGTATGCTCCCATTCGCACTCCCATTCCTACTCTTAGTCTTTTTCATATTCCCACACCAATTTCCATTCCATTCATTTCCATTCGCATATAATTTTTTTTTTACACAAATTTCCTTGAAATGATAAGAATTCTATGAACATGAAATGGCCTAAAAATCATCCCGAAATGGTTACGGAAATGTCCCGAACACAATCCACTAAAAGTTCCTAAATGATCCCGAAAAATTCCCAAATTGATCCCGAAATGATCCAAGAGCAATCCCGAAAAAATTCCTATAATATCATAAAAACTATCCCGAAATGATCCGTAAACAATCCCAAAATGATCCCGGAATGATTCAAAAACAATCCCGAAAAAGTCTCAAAATAATCCCTAAATGGTCACGAAAATTATTCCAGAGGTGTGGCGAAAAATTATTGAATTAGCCCGTAAAAAGGTCCTTCATATCCCTGAATAAAACCCAGAAGTACCGTCAGAAGATTTTCGGGTTCACAATCCTGTCGGTTCTTTTACACAAATTTCCTCGAAATGATAAAAATTCCATGCTCATGAAAAGACCAAAAAATCATACCATAATCAATAAAGTAATCAATAAAGTGATCCCGAAATGATCCAAGAACAATCCCGAAAAAGTTCCAAAAATATTCCAAAAAACATCCCGAAATGATCCGTAAACAATCCCAAAATGATCCCGAAATGATTTAAAAACAATTCCGAAAAAGGCTCAAAATAATACCGAAATGGTCCCGAAAATTATTCCAAAACGGGGGCGAAAAATTATTGAAATAGCCCGTAAAAAGTTTCTTCATATCCCTCAATAAAACCCAGAAGTACGGTCAGAAGATTTTCGGGTTCACATTCCTGTCGGTATAGCCGCAATAGAATTTTTCAAATTTGCTACTACAACCTTCCGCGCATATGCCAGACAAAATAGGCATTCAGTTAACGTTCTTAAATACATTCGTGAACTATTCACGCAACATATGCATACGTTTATGAAGATGAGCGATTCGAGAACGCATTTGTGAATGATTCGCGAATGCATTCATGAACGTGAACGGTGTGTATTTTTTATGCGTTCTTATTCACGAACGCGAATGGAATTTTTTTTTATGTTCATGTTCGTGAATGTGAGCGAACGAGAGTGAATGCTTTCGAACCCTGGTTTTTACCTATTCCCTTCCGTCACCTGCTACTTTTCCTAATGATAGATCGCTCTCTATCCTTTTTCCTAAACAAATAGGTCTTGCTCCAACTATTTATCTTTCGCTTGGTATTTTGTTTCCTCCGTCTTAACTCCACACTCTTCATCATCCCTATTTCTTACTCTCATTCCATCTTTTTTTCTCTCTCCGCGAAGTAACCGGTAAGGCTAGATGAGAGAACAGGCCTGTAGTAATTTGATAAAATTAAGTCAAGCAATATGGTACCTACAACTAACGCCCAAGCCTTAAAGCAAGTTTACAGCAACATGAATTACACCTCGGACTTTCGCTCATCGCGCTTCTTCACCCATGTTATTCAAGCATTAACCATAATCATGCTAGCCCAAATTTCTTTTTTTACCCTCACCCCGAAACACATGTTGAGCTTAAGTACTACTTACCTTTCATTTTGTCCATGCTGAAGCTACCATCATCCCCATCATAGCCACTACCAGGGCGTTCTAAAAAAGCAAAACGCTTTCATTAATCTCAGATAAATAGGTGATAATAAAAATTCTCACTTTTGTTGCCATTCAAGTAATCTTCCGGATTAAAAAATGTTGCTATTGTTTTATCGCCATCGTATCCACCATCTGGATGAGCAACTGTGCCATTCCGTCTAACATAACCAAAATCACTATTTGAACCACCGCCATATCCAGTCGACATGGTACTACCCGACATACCAGGCTCACGCATTGGTGGACGCATAGATGAACCTGAAGCATTTGGCGGATCCGGGCGATTTGTATAGTCGATAAAGTCTCCTGGAGGACGTTGACCATTGGGCGATAAAGGTGGTCGATGCGAGGGTGATGGATGCTGTTCATAGGATGGACGCCTATTTAAGCCATCATAGTCGGGGCGCGTGTCATAAGTTGGTGGCGTGCTAGGATCATAATTAGGTCTCGACGGACGTTGCGCATATGGCGGTCCCATTGGACGATCGCTGGGATATGGATTGTAACGATTCGGACGTTCGCTAGGATAAGAACCAGATGGCTCAGGTAGATAAGTATTAGGCCGTTCCGGTCGTTCATTTGGATACAAATTGGGACGCTGATTAGCATCAGTAGGTCGGTCGGGGCGTTCATTTGGATATGTAGACGGCCGATCCGGGCGTTCATTTGGATATGTTGTCGGGCGGTCAGGTTCATTATTAGGATATGAAGATGGTCGGTCAAGTCCATTATTAGGATATGAAGATGGTCGGTCAAGTCCATTATTTGGTCGATTGTTAGGATATGAATTTGGACGATCATTTGGGTATGTACCCGTGTTACCTGGACGATCATTATTGTATAAACCTGGACGAGTTGTGTAACCAACTGGTTGATTTTGATCATGATCGCGATCAGCATGTGAGCTTTGATCATATGGTCGTGTCGTCGTGGGGTCATATGTTTCAGGACGACCATAACTAAAGCCATTACCATATCCTAAACCGAATATTGGACGCGATGGACCATGGGGTGATGTACTTATTCCTTCAGTGGTATATTGTCCAGGTGGGCGATAATGATCGTCTACTTCTGGAACATTCGATGCGTAGCCACCTGGTATGTACATTTGATCATTAGGCGCTGGATAATTATGTTCATACAATGTGGGATACTTATATAATGGATAAATGTCTTGTGAGAAAAACAAACGATCACCATTCGGAGTTGTAGCGCCCAAAGTGGGATTTATACTATCCGTATACACACCTGGAGTAGTGCCATAAGTCGTTGCAGGTGAAAGCGGGCTATAGCCTGTGGATGGGCGTTCATTTGCAAACGTTGTGCTTGTTGTGGGCGTCGGATTGACTACGAGTAATGTTGTGGTGCCGGGATCTACCGGCCGATTTGGTAATTGCACACCAGGTGTAGGCGATAAAGCGGTATAGACATCATCAGATTCAACACCTCCACCACCACCACTATCACTGATTGTGGTATCTGATATTGTGTTATCGCTAAGATCGAAGCAATTTGTTTTGCGTATATATAAATCGAAATCGGGATCGAATATTACGCCACTCGGTCGTCCGCCAGATGCGCTGAATTTTTCTGTTGACAGCTGACAAGTACCGTTTCCGCGTCGATGCACACTAGTGAGAAAAACAACAAACCAGATAAAAGATAGTAATTAAATCAATGAAGTAATCGATTTGGCGAAAAGGCAAAAAAAAACAACAAAAAAACAAATGCGCATTGCAAATCGAATCTCGTGTTGCAATGAATGCAATTAAATCTAAAGCTCCGTCTATACTTATGTAGGTATAAATATATTCAATTGCAAAATGTATGTATGTATTGTAAATAACTGACCCAAATGAGATGGATTGACATTTCTCGCCAGCCTGTATACACTTCTCTTTACACATCTTTAACGAATTGGTGTCTTCGGTGCGAAACGTTTTTTCAAATGGCAGCATTGCCTCCAGTGCGATACGCTCAAAGCAATCTGAAAGGTATGCAATAAATAAAAAAAATTAGAAATTCATAAAATGCTGTTTTTTTCTTAGAAACGGAATGGTAGTTTTAAGCTGTAAAATAAAAAAAATATATTGAGTTAAAAAATTTCGGGAGATTATTGGGCAAGTTTTCTAGTGCGGTAGAGTCTTGATTGATTTAATCTTGTTGCATGAATGCACAAGCTTAGATGGAATTTATGTATCAAAACAGGAGAAAAAACAAGTAAGGAAGTCTAAGTTCGTGTAAACCGCACATTGGTAGTTTTCAGAACGGGCTACCAAATTGTAATATTTTTGCTATTTACCTTACCCAGGGGCGGATCCACGGGGATGGTTTTCAGGTTGGGGATCCAAAAAGTCATATTTTTCGCAGTAATATAGCAAAAAATATAGTAAAAATTATTAAAAAAATATAGTAAAAGTTACCCAAAAATATAGTAAAAATTTAATAAAAATGTAGTAAAAATTGAGCAAAACAATTTTAATTTTAATTTTAATTTTAATTTTAATTTTAATTTTAATTTTAATTTTAATTTTAATTTTAATTTTAATTTTAATTTTAATTTTAATTTTAATTTTAATTTTAATTTTAATTTTAATTTTAATTTTAATTTTAATTTTAATTTTAATTTTAATTTTAATTTTAATTTTAATTTTAATTTTAATTTTAATTTTAATTTTAATTTTAATTTTAATTTTAATTTTAATTTTAATTTTAATTTTAATTTTAATTTTAATTTTAATTTTAATTTTAATTTTAATTTTAATTTTAATTTTAATTTTAATTTTAATTTTAATTTTAATTTTAATTTTAATTTTAATTTTAATTTTAATTTTAATTTTAATTTTAATTTTAATTTTAATTTTAATTTTAATTTTAATTTTAATTTTAATTTTAATTTTAATTTTAATTTTAATTTTAATTTTAATTTTAATTTTAATTTTAATTTTAATTTTAATTTTAATTTTAATTTTAATTTTAATTTTAATTTTAATTTTAATTTTAATTTTAATTTTAATTTTAATTTTAATTTTAATTTTAATTTTAATTTTAATTTTAATTTTAATTTTAATTTTAATTTTAATTTTAATTTTAATTTTAATTTTAATTTTAATTTTAATTTTAATTTTAATTTTAATTTTAATTTTAATTTTAATTTTAATTTTAATTTTAATTTTAATTTTAATTTTAATTTTAATTTTAATTTTAATTTTAATTTTAATTTTAATTTTAATTTTAATTTTAATTTTAATTTTAATTTTAATTTTAATTTTAATTTTAATTTTAATTTTAATTTTAATTTTAATTTTAATTTTAATTTTAATTTTAATTTTAATTTTAATTTTAATTTTAATTTTAATTTTAATTTTAATTTTAATTTTAATTTTAATTTTAATTTTAATTTTAATTTTAATTTTAATTTTAATTTTAATTTTAATTTTAATTTTAATTTTAATTTTAATTTTAATTTTAATTTTAATTTTAATTTTAATTTTAATTTTAATTTTAATTTTAATTTTAATTTTAATTTTAATTTTAATTTTAATTTTAATTTTAATTTTAATTTTAATTTTAATTTTAATTTTAATTTTAATTTTAATTTTAATTTTAATTTTAATTTTAATTTTAATTTTAATTTTAATTTTAATTTTAATTTTAATTTTAATTTTAATTTTAATTTTAATTTTAATTTTAATTTTAATTTTAATTTTAATTTTAATTTTAATTTTAATTTTAATTTTAATTTTAATTTTAATTTTAATTTTAATTTTAATTTTAATTTTAATTTTAATTTTAATTTTAATTTTAATTTTAATTTTAATTTTAATTTTAATTTTAATTTTAATTTTAATATTAATTTTAATTTTAATTTTAATTTTAATATTAATTTTAATTTTAATTTTAATTTTAATTTTAATTTTAATTTTAATTTTAATTTTAATTTTAATTTTAATTTTAATTTTAATTTTAATTTTAATTTTAATTTTAATTTTAATTTTAATTTTAATTTTAATTTTAATTTTAATTTTAATTTTAATTTTAATTTTAATTTTAATTTTAATTTTAATTTTAATTTTAATTTTAATTTTAATTTTAATTTTAATTTTAATTTTAATTTTAATTTTAATTTTAATTTTAATTTTAATTTTAATTTTAATTTTAATTTTAATTTTAATTTTAATTTTAATTTTAATTTTAATTTTAATTTTAATTTTAATTTCAATTTTAATTTTAACAACAACTTGCTCGTTGGGACTCACAACAACAAATCAGATTCGCAAAAAAATACAAAAAATCTGGCTGT
This sequence comes from Campiglossa producta, assembly GCA_964058755.1. Lineage (NCBI taxonomy): Eukaryota > Metazoa > Arthropoda > Insecta > Diptera > Tephritidae > Campiglossa > Campiglossa producta. The sequence goes on from CAXKVI010000004.1 coordinate 117,440,922, forward strand.
CGCTGGTTTTCGTTGAACATTAAGGAAGTACCAAAACAAAGTGCCAATAGAGCCAAGAACTCAAGTTTATTTTGTTTTGACTCGATGTTGTCGTTGGCTTTGGCTCTGTTGTATGAACATGTCATGTAAGCGCATTCGACATCACTGCGTCAAGTTTAAGCACGTAACGGAAGAAATTCAAAAAACACATGGAAATAGAGCAGTCATTGACTCAAATCTACAAATGCTTAATTTTTCAAATTCCCACTTAATTAAATAAAGCACCTTTTAATGTGGGGTTATTAAAGTGAAATTCTCGAAATACTCAGACAGGGCAGCATTTTCACGATTAAAATTTCCACATTAAATATCTTGACAAAGAAAAACTTATATGACTTGAGTAATTTTTCCTCATGCGCTCTTGATGTCACCATCTAACCTAAGCTCACAGCAATGAACTTTTTGGGCCAAGTGACAACGACGTTTCAATAATAATACCACGCTGTTCTCTTATATTTTAATACTTTTTTCTTGTTGTTGTACAATTTTATTACTATTTTGTTTATATGTTTTGAAAATGTTGCTCTGTCTATTGTCGTTTTTTTTGTTGTAATTGTTTATATGCCTATTTTCTGGTGCATGACGAGCACATTAAATGTTGTTGCATGCAAATTCTCGCGCCATGTCAGCACCGGCACTTAAAAAAAGCCATTTCTAATAAACAAACAAACAAACAAAAAAACAAGCCGCAAATGACATAAAAACGAGTAGCGAATGCATGCTACATAAAATAACAACAAAAATAGCAGTTGTAATAATTTTCAATGTTGTTTTAATGATTATTAGGAATGTTACGAAGCTTCGCTTCCGATTCTGAAACAAATCATCATCGGGAATAACGTTGTAAGTGACAAAATCAAAATGGTTTAAAAAACCCTTCTTGGCGAGAACTTTTTTCCGCTGGTTGATTGTTTTTAAGCTCAAATTAAGATCTAAAGAGTGTATAGGAGCGAGTCTATTAACATTTCCGTCGGAACTCGAAACTCGATAGAAGTCACTAAAGTTATCGGAATGGTGGTGATTTCTATCGAGTTTCCCGTTCGTCGAAATTGCTAATAGGCCTCATAATTTCGGCAAATTTACTGCTTGGCGAATGTGAGAGAGCTATTTTAAAAGTAACTAGTAATGCCAGGCGTGCGTTGCTTCGCTAAAGAAAGAAATCGCATTAGGAAAATGATGATTTAGAATATACCGCTTTCTGGTTCAATTCCCAGAAGAAAAATTATCCCATGTATTAAACTAAGCAAAATTCTACCTCCATACGAATTGGTCGGTTTCTGAACTACTTCTCGGAAGATATATTATGTACTATTTAATCAAGATTAAATGCCAAATATCAAGCACACCGAGTCATAAATATAATTGTTTAGAATATATCGGACCCTGGTCCACTTCCTGGAAGAAAAGGCATTCCATACTTTAACCTAAGCAAACCGCTTCCTACATACCGAATTTCAAGTAAATCCAACCATTTATACGATTTTTTGGTATAGGGCGTTCCCGGGTCCACTTTCCTAAAAAAACTCCTGGGAGTTATTTCATTTGGGAGTTATTTCATTATGAAATAATTCCCAACAAAATTTTATGAAATAAGTCCCAACGCATTGGGAGTTATTTCATTATGAAATAAGTCCCAATTTGTATGGAAAATATTTGGGACTTATTTCATTTGGGATTTATTTCGTGGTACCGTTAGTTCTGCTGTTTATTCCGTTTCTATGGGAGCTACGAGTTACCCGGTTAGTGTGTTATATAGAACACATTTTCCCCTCCATAGCGTCATGTCTAACTAAAAAAAAACGAAAACTGGACTTATACCACTTGTGCTTTAATTGGCTCATATATAGAAGAAGAAGAATATGTAAAAAGAGAGGGTTTGAAAAAAAGTGGTACTTAAAACTTATTTCCGACAATGCTTCCGATGCGGCTTCGTCAACCTCACTTTCGTAACATCCCTAATATGCACTAGTTGCACACACAAAATGCGGTAGCGAATACCTTTTTTTTATTCTGCTAGTATTAGAGCCTATATTTATTTTTGGTTGAGCCAACCATTTCAATGTCATAGAACTGGTTCAATCACTTTGGTTCTACGAAAATTGCGAATAAAAACAAAAACACCTCACTGGCGCTTACGCTTAATTTTTATGCAGTAAACAAAACACGTAAACTGAATTTACGTAATATGCAAACATTTTTTTTGTAACATATTACACGGAACATTACACGGACACTTGAAATAGTAATTACATTAACTAAGATAACAAAAAATTTGCTTTTTGTAGTAAATTCCAAACGTTTTAATTCTGTGGCAATAATAAAAAAAAGGCCCAGCTCAAGATAGGACGAAAATAAGAAATTGCCAGCATTGTGTTCTCCAACAATCTCCTAACACAAAAGTTTCAGTTAGTTTTGATAAAAACTTTAGATTTCATGAGCAAAAACCATTTCTCATACCCGTCATTCAGACTACAGTTTGAACTTTCAAATCAGGTTAGGTTAGGTTAGGTTAGGTTAGGTGGTAGCAGTCCCAACTGAGAGGGCCGCTCACTTGGACACTTGTATGGTCCGTTGTGATACCACATAAAGTTTCAAATCACTATATTGAAAAATTCATATTTTACTAGGATTTATGATTTATTTCCTTAGGGTTCAATTTTAAACCTAACTGTTTTGTTTTTATTTAGTTCGGAAAGGCTTTTTAAGCCTTTTTTCGCAAGTAATTTCAAATCCTGTCAACTAACACAAATTTTATATTTTCGTATTGCTCGTGAATTTTTGGTACTATTATCCTGAAGTTGATCAAACTCTGTTAAATTGATAAAATTTTGGTTATTTGAACGTCGCTTTTTGTTGAAGTAACTGCATTTAATTTTTGATTGAACAATTATAGATCTGTAAATTTTTAGTTAACAAAATTTTGTAAAACTGACAAAATTTTTGTCGATCAATCTAAGATTGTGTTAAAACAACTTTCACTATGTAGTTAATTCAAAAGCGAAGGAACTGTCATTTTGAATTTTTTGCATCATCCATTTAAATTTGGTAGATATGTTGATTATTTCTGCCCTGACTGTGTTAATGGTCTGGATAAAGTTTCGAGGGTGCTAGACTCGGTCGTCGACTCTCAAAAGCTTGGTCTCGAGGCAATCATGACTGCTTTTGAGATTAGATTCAAAGATTTAGCCTCTCAAATCAGCGATCTCAAGAACATCATTGTAAAATCTGATGGAAGTGAATCCACAAACACTAGCAAAGTTGGTGTAAAAGAGAAAGCAAAAGAAAAAGTCAAGGTAAAGAACAAAGGCAGTGCCAAAGAGAATAAGAAAATAATTAATAACTTGGCAGCGGAAATTAATGCCCTAAAAACTGCTGTTGTTAGCTCCGGTCCTTCACCCACTACCAACAAAGGTTCCTCTACCGAAACCGATCTCTTTTCTTTTTCGCCACTACCTAGTGGTTCGGGTTCCCTCTTTTCTGTCCCTCCTCCCCGTAAGTCTACTGATGGTGCTGTTACACCCATTATACCTTCGCTTGTGCTTTCTCCAGCCGATTGCACTCGTTCATCTACGGCGGATAACTCTGATATTTCTGCTGTTGATAACAACATTTTGCCGCAACCTCAATCCGATAATACAGCTGAAGTCAACAACATTGTGCCGACCACTCAATCCGCTCTTACTGGAAATGGTGAGTGGCAAACTGTACCGTTAAGAAACGGGCGCAGTCGTGATAGAAACGACTCCAACAATCCCGGTGAATTGAATTCGGCCGCAAATCTTGAGTCTACGTCTGGTCGTTCGCCAAACCCGGCCCCGCAAACTGATGTTATCAGGATGGTCACTGGAGTTCCACCGCGTAGGGCCATTTTCGTTTCAAGACTGCTTGCGCCGTTGACTCACGCAGATATTAGGACGTATGTTTGTTCCAAACTTGGCGTTGCCCCTACTAGCAACATTAGTGTGTATAAATTTAATTTTAAATATGAAAGATACATTTCATCTTTCAGGGTCTCAGTGCCGGACTCATTTTTCGATAGGGTACTTGACCCTTCATTTTGGCCGCAACACTCTGTAGTATATTTGTACACAGATAAACAGAAAACCGATACTGCTTCAAAAAACTGAATAAGTTAACTTCCTTTTCAACTATTCTTATTCATTACCAAAATGTCCGTGGCCTTCGTTCCAAATTGAATCACCTTTATCTAAATAGCCTGACTTTTACTGCACATGCAATCGCTTTCACAGAGACTTGGTTAAAACCTGATAATTTCAATTCTGAGATTTTCTGCAGTAATTACGTCGTTTATCGGCGTGATCGAGAAACCAGGGCAGGTGGTGTCCTTATAGCTGTTGACTCACGTCTTCCATCCGGGTTGGTCGACTTGGGCAATGTGTCCGATATTGAAGTCATAGCAGTGAAGCGCTCAATGACTGGATTCAGCCTATTTATCTCCTGCTCGTACAAAGCGCGGTGTAATGCACTGTGGAACAAACTAATTTGAAACCAAACGATTTATAAAGTTTACAGCTTTTGCGAATTCAGTCAGTATCAGCATTTGTGTGACAGCTCATAAATAATTCATTAAGGTCACAAAAGAGCCAAATCTGAAATATAACAATAAATATGTGTTGAGGACAATAACCAGCAACAATATATCGCCAGTGTTGAAAAATATTGCAAACAGACGCAAACAAAAAAACTTCTGGATACCAACTTCCTTTCACAGCTATGAAAACGCCCACAACCTGCCAAACTGTCGCCTTCTATTAAGGCCTGTTATAAACTTATTTGTTTGTGTGTATTTTTTTTTTAATCAAATTTTGTGTGTTTCACAGGCTTTTAATAATTTTCTTGTGTTCCACCCTTTTCACCAACTCTTTTTGTTTTATGATTGACGCTGTTGACTTTAGTTATTAGCTACTGTTTCCTGGTGTATGTACATTGGCTTTGTACTGACGAAGCATAGCTAATAAATATATATAATGGACTAAAACAGAATATTAGTGACAATATATTCAAATCGCTATACAACCATTTTGTTGGTAATTAATTTTTTTCAAGGGCACCATTGTGGAAAAATGCCATATCATATTAGAATTAGCTATCGTATCGAATTTATTTGAATTCCATTTATAAATAAACTTTGTATTATAATGTGGCTGATTTTGGCTTCAAATTTTGTAGAATTTTATTTTTTTCTATTGGACGACTACTCCCATTTTATTACATACGTTTTTCTATCACGGTTGTGAGTTAACCCTTGGAGTGTTCCATGAGCATATTTATGACTTTAGAGCAGTACAGCCTTAACCTGTTAACAGTATAGCCTATACAGCTCCAAGTTTATGTACAACGTCACACTGTTAGTAGTATAGCCTAAATGTAGGCAATGCTTATATTTATTTTTGTCAAGTTATGTTGCTAACGCCGAACCTTTTAACATTGAAAAAAGTCCGTTACTACGAACTTTTTTAACATTAACATTTTTTTCATTTCACCGCCAAGGCCTGCGATAAAATCTATGCAATAGCTTAAAAAAAAACAACAGAAAACTCGAAAGACTGGATGCCTCTACCATATGCGCAAATGGCATTTAAAATTTTTATCAGCCGTTTCCTCAGTAAGTAGTGGAGCTATTAGTTAATCAGGTATATAGACCGCCCACTTTTAAGTGGTATTTTTGAAGGGAGGTATTTTCGAAAATTCGGCTGGTCATAACTTTTAAACTAATTACGCTACCGCTAATCATGAAATTTGGCACAAGGTACCTATACTAGCATTATAAGGAGTATACCCGGCCACGCCCACTTTCGATATGGAAAATTTCGAAAACACATAAATTAACATACTTTGGTAAAGTAAATAACTAAAATAGTATAAATTGGTAGGTAAATCCTCCTAACGCCTATATCATTATAATCCCGTTCTGAAAACTACCGCTGGGTATTTAATGTACGGTTCACCCGAACTTAGACTTCGTTACTTGTTTTTCTTGTCGTGGTGTAGCAGTATTGTGCTCGGCCTACTACCGCTCTATACTAACTCCGATTTTTTTTCAATAATGCTTTATTTCAGATTTTGGCCTAAGAACGCTCTTTCCTAGAATATGACTCAAAAATTATCTACCTTAGTTGAAAAGTTATTGAACTTTCGTTCAAAAAGGGTTTTTTGAAACTTATATTAAATTAGACCGTCCTTGAACCATATTCTTAAATAGAACTAAATTTTCCAATTTTTACTTACCATTTCTCGCAGACACCAATTGATTATCCACTGTGAGCGTTGTTGAGAAGTCAGCAAAAATTATTTGCAGCAATAAAATTAGATATTGATGTGATGATGTTAAAGTTGTTAAGCCATTTCGTATTCGACACATTTTAAAATTTGTGATTTATAAATTTATTTCGCCAATTTCTTGTTACTCCAACTTTCACTATGTAAAAAATTTTTTTTTTTAGATGTTTTTGTGCGATTTCGCATTCGTTGTCATTTTACACGCATTGATTCATCCGCAAACACATCAATCAATTTTAATTACTTTCTGCCAAATTTACAAATGTACGTCCGCATTTGTTTCAATAAACGTAATTATATGGTTTGCAAAACTTCACTTAAAATTTTTACTTAGTTTTTCTCCACACATTTTCATATTTTTACGAGCTATTTAAAAAAAAAAAATTATTTAACACATAAACTATTTTTAAATATTTTCTAAACTTCTTATTAAAGAGAAATTAAACGCCCGCTTTTACCGAAATTCGCGTCACAACTGAAGCATCAAGTTACAATTCAAAGCGGATGATACAAAAGAATCGCTTTAATTTCTTTCTCAGCTCAGACCGCGCTGCTTTTAATGTTAATGATGATCGTGATGACGCTGACACTATGATAATGATGGCAATAATTATGTTGCTAATGATCTTACATTAGGCATGCATTGTTGTTGTATACTTAGCACTCTTCCGATTACTATTGCTTATGCCCATTCGGCAATTTCTTCACTGCTCACCAAACGCTCTAGCACCTGCTCAGCAAAAGTCTTTGCGCATGCGCACCTATATCTGTTGATCATTCGTAGTTTTGCTCTGAAGATTTCTTTGCTTTCTTTAACACTTTAAATGCATGAAATCTTTTTCTCCTTTAACTACATCTCTAGATATATAGAGAGCGTTTTGCTCTTATTCTTCCCCCTTTTGGTTTGGTTTCGTTGAGCCCTCACGAAATTTGACTAATTGCGCGCGAAAGAGGAAGAATAATATTAACAATGGCAAAAGTGTGTGATTATGGAATTGAGGAGGGCGAACTCTAAACACTACACTTGTATCTAATGATTATAAACACAACGAAGAATAGGCTTATTCTGTTGTTAAGAAGTTCCAAAAAAATACTTAAAGGCGAGTGAGTTAATTCAGAGCGAGGTATTGTGTAGAGACTTATCAAATACCGTCAGACGGTTCATAAAAAGAATCAAGTAACTAAAGTGTTGTCTTCGGCTGTGCCGAAGGCTTTATGCCTTTCATGAATATGAGTTTATTGGTACCATCGGTTGTAGGAGAGCTATATGTAATATTGGCCCGATCTTGCTGGTTCCGACAAATGAAATTATAGACAGATATCTCTAAAACTGAGGGAGTCGTTTGCGTTCAAACAGACGCGCAGACGAACAGAAAGACAGACGGGCATGGCTAAATCAAACTCAGGCCGTCGTCCTGATCATACCCGTATACATATTGGTGGGTCTATCTCTTCTTCTTATCATACTTACAAATTTTGACCAAAGTTATAATGCCATTTCATGTGCATGAAAGGTATACAAATCTCAACTTGCATAGACGTGGTTCTGCAGAGAGGATAAAAAGGGATTTTCTAAGAAGCTCGCTGCCCTTTTACATCTCGTTTTCGAAAGATTACAGCTAGTATAATAGTAGCGCGAATTATAACCAAAGCGTTGATTGAGGAAATATAGAGTATTCTTATTCTACAATTATTTGCTCTAGTTTTTCATTCAATTGTACCATACTTGTGGCTGACTAAGCCGGCTAGAGTCAAGACCGAGGGTAAAAACGTTGAAAGATTTTATAAGATATATAAGTCAATGTCTTAAATTAGCCACTGGCGATACATTTATTTTTTTTTTTCACTGCCAATGACCTGTTACGCAAGAAAGCACATAAGAACATTTATTCCAATTTAGAAAGAACGGAACTTAAATTTGCTACCATTAGCTGATGGAATGAGAATATGCTTACTGCAATCTCTTAATTAAAGGGGTTAAATTCGGTCATGTTGGGTGAATGAACAAAGAACGTCCGGCCCAGATGGTTTATCTATGAATAGCCGTATCTGCAACAGAGTAGGGTAGAGGATGACGGGATATTTACAATTTAGAGACAACGTTTCGTGAGTCCAAGTAGGAAGATACAACTTTTAAGTAAATATGAGCGTCTTCTGGACTCCATTTCAGTCTTCGGCAAGGGGAGAGGGCTCAACATTTGAACGTATTGTTTTTTCCTCACAAGAAAGGAATGACTAGTTCTCCCTCTTTAACCAAGATGGACTCAAAGTCGTCAACATGGCGTTAACATTTCCAACCTTCGAACTTGCTTGCAAATATAACGAATAAAAAATATAGCGTACATAGTTTCAATGTTAGGAGATTAGGTCCATGGGCTTGGGATGCTGAAAGCATCAGATGCTCACGCTGGAATCATTGGCGGCATATGTTCGGGACAAGAGCTGGTCAAGTCAAAGTCGACAGTCGACGAGTTTCAGGCAGCATTGAACCCGAGGACCTTTACATCACATTCGTCTGTTCTGTCCAATCATTGAAATATTTTCGGCAGATGAACAACTTGCACCAAATTGAAGCATTGAGCTTTTTTAATCAGCTCAACGCTCCAATTTAGGTTGCGGTGTCACTGAGTCTCCGTTTTGAGTGGTGAGAATGGGTGGGAAATATGCTACCACTGCTAAGTAACACCGTTAACTCGGAGATTCCCCCTAGAAAGGAGGCGAAATATTATCGGCTGAGGCGCGTGCGTAAAATTTGGTCCGACCCTATTTGCTTTAGAATTTTCCGGGCAGAAGGCAGTCGGGTAGTTTGAGTAATATTTTTGTGCTGGAACCATTTGGTGACTATATTTCGAGTCGTTGTCAAGTCAAAGAATTTCCCGCTTCTTGATACCGTACTTTCTCAAAGTTTTCTCAAACAATAATTTTCAAAGACAAACAAAAGATAATAAATAAATAATAAATATATTTCTGATACACCATCTAAAAAATATTTGACGGTCACGATGCGCCAAAAAAAAAAGTATCTTCATAAAAAACGGCGCAACTCTGAATGATAATATTTTGTATTTCTCTTATTTTGGGGAGTTAACTCTACTTCTTCTTTGGAAAGCTATGCGGGTGGTGGAGAAGAATATTTGCCAACTTTCTTCATTAATTTTCTCTAATTTTTGCTTCAAAGCAATTAATTTTGTTATTAAAATTTTTGTAAGCTAATTAGCTTTTTCATTTTTTCACGCGCTAGTCATATCCGGTCTAGATGTCTGGAATTTGGTCATCTTAAATTTACTTTCATATTTTGCAAAAGTTACATAAATCACAGTTATTTTAACTAAGTTGTTATTGGTGTTGTAGTTTTTGTCACTTCACTTTCACTTCACTGTCCCAATTACACACAAACATACATATGTATGCAGCTAATTATTAATTTACGAGAAATATTTAATTGTTTCCGATTGATTTGTTCGATAGTCATGCGATGATACTCAATTAAATTTGTATATAACATTTAAATTTTTTTTTTTTGTCAAATAAACCTTTTTAGAATTTCGCAATATGCTTTTATAATTTAATTCAAAATTTTTATTACAGCAAAATCACATTAAAACTGTAACAAATATGGGACGTGAACTCAATAAAAATGCATACTTCACTTTGGTTTTCACTATTTGTGGCATTCTCTCAACATTATTCTGCGTATTGTTGAAATTCTCGTAATTGTTGTTATTTTTACAAATTTTATTACGTCACTGATCGAATGCGCGTCCTCACTCTCCAAACAATCGAAACTGAATAAATTCTAAATAAGTTTTGTGTTCCAATGGGCTTTTGGATGAAAATCATTTTTAATGTTTGTTTTATTTATTTTTTGTTGCTGTTTAATTGTATTTTACTGCGCGCCAATGAATTAAAATATTTTTTATTTTTGTTATTGTTATTGATGTTGATGTTACCAACTCCACCGTTTGGTTATTTTTTTTACTATTTATTGTTGTTTTTTTTTATTATTTTGCACGAGACAAAATGCTGTACGCAATTTAAGGTTTAAATACGTACATAGTATATACAAATCACTAAGCTTTTCTAGTACTAGAACACAAAATTCTTTTGGTGCCTATTCTGCTGTAATTTTTATACCTGGTTGTGTATTAGTAAAAAATGTCCACCCAAACAAAATGGCTACTTTTATGAAAAAAAGTTCATAGCATTATAAAATTTTAAAAATCTGCGTGGCTTGCAACGATGTTTCACTAGTATTTCAGCTCAGTGGCGAGAAGACAAAGTTTGAAGTATGTCAAAAGTCCCCTTTAATGGTTAAACACTAAATTTTAAACTTTTTTGGATTACATACATTATATATGTATGACCAAACCAAATTTGGTTTTAAATTCAATCTAGACTAGTTTTCACGAAAATTGTCTAAATGAATCGGGAAAATTGTCTAAATGAATTATAAACCAAAAATGTTTTAACAATTTCTTAAAGAAAAAATAAATTCTTTGTCCGTTGGCGGGGATTCGAACCAAGACACATCATGCCCGTCTGCTCTACCACTGAGCTACATCGCCCACATAAATGTTGTTGGCAAAATTCAATCTTGAATAAGCTTTCAAAAATAAATTTTAATTTTCAAACCAAAAAGTTTTAATTTTAAACCAAAAAGTTAAAATTTTCAAACCATAAAAGCTTTAATTTTAAACCGAAAAGTTTTAAGAATAAAATTAAATTTAAATAATGTGGCACTTGACAGGATTTGAACGAAAACGCTCAGAAGTCACAGCCGACTGCTCTATCGCTGAGCTATGCTGCACATAAAGCTTTTATGAGCAAAATTCAATTACATTCAAACAAACCAAAAAAAAAATGTATACTTCTTTTTCATTTAGAGATTAAATCGAAACCAAAAGAAATTGAAATTCTTTTTAAACTTTTGGAAGGCTTGAAATATTTCAAAAAAAAAATTTAAGAAATCGCCTAAACTTTAGACGGGTTTAAAATTTAGGCTCTTTAGACGGGTTTAAAATTTTATGTAAATTGTATGCATACAAAATTTCCAAAATAACTTTTTTAAATTACTCTGACATTTTTTATTACGAGTAGAAAAATATGGAAACTTTCTGAGAAGAGCCACAATTTTCGTTTTTCTTACTTTTTATATGAAACCGAAATATTTCACAACTAGGTATATTAACAACCAAACTGTTTGCTGTTAAAGCATCAATTTCGCATCGTTTTTGTTTCATAACGTACAACGAGAGTTTTGCTGGTGCGTTTATTGAATTCTACTCTGGCTATTTTTTAATTGCTTTTCGGCAAAACTTTTTTTTGCTGTGCGTGTTGATGATACTGCTGGTACAGTAGGCAGCTTGCATTCAAACAATAGATTAGAATGAAAAATATTTTAGCATTTTTTTTTTCGCTACACACAGAGATGGATAAGAATTGACAGTGATTTGGTTTTATCAAGTAAAATATGGTTATATCAACCAAAATATCTGTTGATTCAACCAAAATCACGGTCAATTCTTATCCATTCCCAGCTCATTTTTCTCTATGTACTAGAGGTCCTGTCCCACGTTGTCCTCTACGGAAGTTGACTTTCCTGGACTCTCTCTTCACATTTGCCATTGGAATAATGATGGTAAGGGTTAATAGTTTCCAAATGTTCATAAGATAACTCTTGGCCAGGGCAACGTTTTCTGGGTCAGCTAGTAGAATATAGATACTAAATATAATAGAGGAGGTATAAATTGTAATCTACTCAGAATATTCGTACTTATAATTGAAAATTCATATTCTCTGGAGGAGGGAAACTGCCCAGTTTTACTCAGTGGTCATATGAGCCTACTAAGATGACGCGTATCCATGCTGGGGTCAGAGTAAATTCTACATACAACTCCACTCTGTAAATACTCTCTCTAAAGGCTTTTATTTGGTAATGTATTTACTAGATAAGCCTACTGTACCTATAACTAAAGCTGTACGATTTATTGTGTTAGTTATTTTTAGTTTTTGACCTGTCCGCTTGTTCATCATTAGTGATCGTTTGTACTTAATTTATAATAATGTTTTTTGCCAATTTTCCAACTCATCTTCACTACTCCCATTAACGCATTTGTGTTAGTTACCTCTGAGCGAATTACTCATCTTCACTGAGCTTGAACGAAACCACCATCCCAGCAAAATTTATTCAATAGCTAGCAACAAAATATGATTCTCATTAGTTTAAACACACAAACCCGGCAGTTCTTTCTAACAACATACACGGTATATATTTAGTTGAGCCAATATTAGTACAGAAATTTGCTACTCATTAAAGCCGTATGCTCTCCCATCGATTCGCGCAATTTAAATAAATTCCATATATGTAAGTGATTTGCGATTTGCTATTCGCTTTTTGATGATTCAGTTTTCAACTTCTTAATTTTAATTGCTGTATTTGCCGCATGGTTGCACACGCCTCTATCATGTTTATTTTAATTGTATTTTTGGTAAGTATGAGCTTTAGTAACCTTAAGTGGGTGGTGCTGATTTTCATGAAAGAAGTTTCAGATTGACTTCCGTGTTGGCAATATGATCTCATATTTTAACTGATTAAAAGACAACTGTGTAAGAAACTTCTTAATTGAGCTTCCGGCTATCAGTTTATTTTAGGCTTCCAATTAAAGAGACAGTTGGATGATAGGAAACAAATTTAATTAATCACACCTGCTTGTCAGGGAAGCAGACCCATTTAGCCTATTTTACAGTGACTCCTCTGGTTCCAACTGTGCTGATCAACATCGTTCGTTACGGCATCTTATAGTCTGAGCAACGTGAACTATCTAGAAGATGTAAACAACCAATTTGATACCTCAGCTTGCTGCAAAGAGAGCGGCGGTGTAAGAGTAGTTCGCCTCCCCGTTGGTGCACCCTGGATAACGCTAAATGACCTACATGGCCTACACGGCTAGTTTCTCGTATTGCCGGTTCTACGAGAACGGTACCAGTACTTGTGCTGTACCCATCGTGCCGAAACGACCCGGGCCGTTTTTTTTTTATATCGACCCAGCCAAGAGCAATACACGCGGGGTGACCCTGCCTGACATTTGGGTAGGGCTACACCTTGTTACAACAACAATAACAAGGAGTAGTAGCTAAGAAATACATCGGAAAGCACTCTTTCCAAAATGTGTTCCTTTAAGTTGAGCAAGTAAGTGAGTACTAAATTCCTATCCCCCTCGGAATCAAAACATATGGAAAGATGTTCCTTTTTTAATTCATTTACAAAAGATTGCATTCAAACACCCTTTTTTTAATTAAATGAAATGTACATTGACTTGCTGAATATTTTCACACCGAGAGTCAGAGCTCTTAAAACCCATCAGGTGGAAATATATTTTTATTCATACATAGCTAACACGCATGACGTAATAAGAATTATTCTCATTTTACCATAAATACCTTCCACGTTTTTCTTGTTCGAAAAAAAGCAACTTTAGTAGTAAAGCTTCCTTTGTTCAAAATCACTGACCAGCATATGAATAATGATTTCTACTCCAACTCATTCAACTCTTCTTTTGAATCACTCGCTTCAGTGCTGTGCATTATGATCATGCAATTTTTAGTATGAGGCATCATTTACTGGCATTAAGTTCTACTTTACAGTTACTCAAACACTTAACATATTTAAGCCACTAAGCGAACTAATAGTAAGTCATTAAATAATTTACAATTATTCGTTTGTTTTGTATTTATATTTTTGTTTCAGCATGCGCATGCGCAAAGGCACTCGCCAATAGTTAGCACGTTAGATCGTAGTGTTTGTTCTGCAATGAGTTGGGTCGTTGAATTCATTAAAGTGCGAGCTAACGTAATGAGCTATACTTAGAAATAAATTGTTGCTTCAATTTTTAAAATTAATTAAATTCTAAGCTGAACTGTGAATGAATTGATTTGGTTGTTAGAAAATTTATATTAAGACACGTCATCAAAAATTTAATAAGCAAATAATAAACAAGCGGATTTCTGACGAGGTTTTAGTTGTTATAATTAAAAATTGAATTTGCTGATTCCATAAAAAAACTGAAGAGTTTGAAAATAGAAGGAAATAATCAGCGGAGAGAGATTGGAAAAGAACAAGGGGCCTCCATATGACTTGGGGGAAGAAGGAAGAAAAGCAACTTAGCAGATAAATGCTAAGAACGCAGAGAGAAGGTACAAATTTTCAGTTTTACAGTGCCTCATAGAATCTTATAAAACACCTTTGTAGAAGCAATATTGTGTCTTATTTATTTTATGTTTATTTTTTTATTTTACTAAGTTTTATGTATTTCTCTATTTTAATTCAATATAATCAAATTTATCATATTTTATTGCATTTTAATTTATTTCGCTATATTTATTTTATTACTTATATACTTTATTTTATTTCATTCCATTTTATTTTATTTTATTTTAGTTTATTTTATTTTATTTTATTTTATTTTATTTTATTTTATTTTATTTTATTTTATTTTATTTTATTTTATTTTATTTTATTTTATTTTATTTTATTTTATTTTATTTTATTTTATTTTATTTTATTTTATTTTATTTTATTTTATTTTATTTTATTTTATTTTATTTTATTTTATTTTATTTTATTTTATTTATTTTATTTTATTTTATTTTATTTTATTTTATTTTATTTTATTTTATTTTATTTTATTTTATTTTATTTTATTTTATTTTATTTTATTTTATTTTATTTTATTTTATTTTATTTTATTTTATTTTATTTTATTTTATTTTATTTTATTTTATTTTATTTTATTTTATTTTATTTTATTTTATTTTATTTTATTTTATTTTATTTTATTTTATTTTATTTTATTTTATTTATTTTATTTTATTTAAATTTATTTTATTGCATTTTATTTTATTTTATCTTTTTTTATTTTATCTGATTTTACTTTATTTTTTTTATTTTATTTTATTTTATTTTATTTTATTTTATTTTATTTTATTTTATTTTATTTTATTTTATTTTATTTTATTTTATTTTATTTTATTTTATTTTATTTTATTTTATTTTATTTTATTTTATTTTATTTTATTTTATTTTATTTTATTTTATTTTATTTTATTTTATTTTATTTTATTTTATTTTATTTATTTTATTTTATTTAAATTTATTTTATTTTATTTATTTTATTTTATTTAAATTTATTTTATTGCATTGCATTTTATTTTATTTTATCTTTTTTTATTTTATCTGATTTTACTTTATTTTATTTTTTTTTCTATTTTCAATTCTTTATTTAATTTTTTATTTTTATTTTTTATTTTATTTTATCAAATTATATTTATTTTATATTTTATTAGCTTTTATTTAATTTTTGTTCATTTTATTTTATTTTATTTAATAAAGTTGAATCGTAATGTAGATAGGACATGTTATAGCCAAAACGTAAGACTTAAGACATGAACTTTTGTTTCAGCATGCAACTAAAAGTACTTATAGTCATTTATGTAGATATGTTCTGTGATAAATGAGCCTATGCAAATTTAATTTCACACTTTATTCATGCATGCCACTTAAGTATGTGAGCTGTCTTAAGTAAATGCAAAATCGCACTTCTTAATCTTTTCTAATTCATTTATCATTAATTTTAATGGTGTTGTCGGCTTAATTACATTTTTAGACATATATAAAGGTTAATGTGTTTATACAAATTTCAATTAGTATATCAGGCATGTCAATACGTTTGCAAATATTAGTATTATTTACTTTTATGATAAAAAAAAAAGTCAAAACAGTATATTTGACGGAGTAGGAGCAATTGTCAATGTGCGAATTAATATTTGTGAAAAGCCGGTACAAGGTTGCAAAAAAGTTTCTAACCCACTCTCGTTTTGAGGAAAATTATTTATTACCGTTCAAAACGAAAACTCTATAGCTCTTAACATATACTCAAATATGATTTATGGAGTTCTCAAGAATACAACAAGTTATAAGTTTATTTGTTAGGTTAGTATGTTATTTTTAAAATTTTAAGTATATATGTCAATATGAACTGTTCCACTGGCTTGATATCTAACTGCATTGTTTGTTCACCAGACGACTCTGCCACACCATTTACTTAGTTAGTTGTTAAGTAGTCGCGTGAGTCGTGATGTAAGCTGAACTACCCACGCGATTTTCATATAACTTTGTCGAGTTTACATAAATATCAATCGTAATGGTAACAAAATAAATGAGCGCATGCGCAAATGTGTAATATGAGTACCTGCCTCTACTCGTACTTATTTCTTGCATGAAGATAGTAAACGTGTCAAACATGTTTAATAGCCCGAAACGAAAAAAACGACCAGTTGTTAGTAAATATTTTGAATAAAAATACAATAAATATGTCAAAAATCAGTTCAGCCAAAATATCAAATTGTCAAAGATACTAAAAATTCGCAAAGGCACAAAGCAGTAATTAATGAAAAAATGTAAATGCTTAGGTGCTATGACATAAAACAATTCGGTTTTGGCGCTTAGGATGAATTACGGGCTCTGCTTTTGGCCGATCGTTAACACTTACATAAGCTTTCGTCACCCGGCAAAATTTTCAGACGTGATTCCTTGAGCTATTGAATATCGAAATTACCGGATGCAATAATTTTTTGAGAAGTAATAAAGTACACCCAATGGCTCGTTTTTCTTTTATTACAACAAAAATAAATGCTTTTGCTTTTAACAACTACGCTAGTATATCCCATTTCAAATAAACTAGCCACCAACAATTCTTAAAAGTTACTCATTTACCTTGCCTTACCTTACCTTTTGTGCTGATTTCATAACATTTTGAACTTAAAAGTTTAGCTCCAATTTTTCTTAAATTATTTTAGTGGCCAACGGCGCAGACATTGCCCTCCAGCTGTGGACGATTCATTCACTTGGCCAGTTGATTAGATAGTGCTGCATGCACAGTTTACGCCAAGCCAAATGAAAAGTGGGATACATATGTAGGTATGTAAATACGTTTTTAGATTATTTATATTTACATGGCACGAGTTTGTATAACCGTTAAAAATTTTGCTCAAAGCTATGTTGAAGCGAATTTCCGTCCCAATTATTGCTGTTGGCCGTTAATGACTAGGGAATAAGTAAATATTTTTCTACGTCTGTGTATACTTATGCAAATAGCTAAGTTTAAACAAACTTTAATAGTTTTTCCTTACATTTTCATATACATACATACATACTTATTTAAGTAAGTGATCGCAAGTGTAAGCATACACGAAAATTGAGTTGATCTCAGTGTAGGTGGTTGCCAGTCATAAATCAGCTTACAGTTATTAGACAAAAATGGCTATTAAAAGTAATGCTTTGTTGTGGTAGGTGGACGCGATACATATGAATATTGTCAAATATGTCTAACAAACAGTGCCTTAAGCTACACATAAATAAAAAGTTCATTAAAGTGTATTTCGAGGACTGAGAGCTTGAAAACGCAACGCTCAATCCTTGAATTTTGCTTAAAAAAAAATCACAAAAGTCAAAACTTGTATTATCATAGCTTCTTTCTCGAGGAAACAGGGCACACTGCAGCATGACTGGTATCTACTGCAAGAAAATTGGTAAATCGATACCACGGAGAAGCGACTCTACGACATATTTTTCGCAAAAAATGTACCTACGCAATACAAGTTTACGGAAGGAAATGTCTTTGAAGAGGTTTATTCTAGGTGGTGTTCTTTATTTTTCTGACAGCCATACACACTGCATCTAATTATTATTATCATTTATATCCGATCCGAGCCAAAGTCCAGGCTATCAAAGCATAGCAGTTGTTGCACCTATTCCTCAAATAGATTTACCCGTTCCTCTAATACAGTCAAATTTAACATATGGCCAAATCAAAAGATTTTCTATGGAGTATTGCCACTTCGGGCAATTTACTGGGTTGTCACCTATCTCATTTAAATATTGAACAAGTTTGGGTATCAAATGAAAGATATTTTCAACCGCATATCAATTATGCTATTTGCAAGCCACTTACCGCCCGATTCTGTGTTTTTGATAAATTTGTCAATCTTGATAAATCATAAAGAAAAAAATATTTTTATCAAGCGTTTTTGCAAAAACAAACTTTATTTTATTCAAATTAATTTAAAATAATTTTTTTTGACGCAGAATTCAAAGCACTTCATAAAAATATTTTTTTCTTTATTATTTATCAAGATTGACAAATTTATCAAGAACACAGAATCGGGCGGTTAGTCTGACTTACAGGGTTGCCATTTATCTTACTTACTTAAAATAGCCTTTAACCGCCTAGGCGCCAATTAGAGACACCGCGTGCTCGCAGGTCTGCCTCTACTTCATCCTGCCATCGAAGTGGTGGTCTCCCTCTTCCTCTACTTCCACCGGCGGGTGCCGATAAAAATACCTTCTGGGCCGGAGCGTCTTCGTTAATTCTCATCACGTGTCCTAGCCAGCGGAGCCGCTGGGTTTTAATTCGCTGAACTATGTCCACGTCTGCGTAAAGCTCATACAGGTCATCATTATATCTTCTTCGGTACTCGCCGTCGCCAACTTTTAGGGGTCCATAAATCTTTCGAAGATTTTTTGCCACCAATCTCATTTTTTTTTTTTTTTTTGAGCCAAGTATGCCAATAAGTTATCAAATGAATGGTATTTACGGCGGCAAATTTGGTGCAGTGCAAAATTAGCATATCTTATTTCAAAGTAGGACTGCCATCTATGGTTTCCACCTAATCGAATTCTTTTTATTCCTTCGTGTATCGACCACTACCTCGGGAACCTATAAACCGATTTGAATGAAATTTGTTATGTGGATGTTGGCACTTGAGGCGGCTGGCAAGGTTGCAACCTATTTGATTAGTCTCGAAAAACTATTTTGGAAAGCTAAATTATGTAAGTAAGGCTATACAAAAAAATCGAGAAAAGACCGAGTAAGCTCTGTCACCCAGGTACTGCTTTATTTTTTAAGGAATTCGACGTCAAAGGAAAAGAAAAAGCTTAACATGAAATATCATTTTGTTTTAATGCATTTAGTTTTGCTGCAGTTGTAATTAAAGGCAACTTTTTTTAACTTTTTCGATTTTTTTCATCAAAGTTGTTGCACAATAAAATATAAATTTAAAAAAAATTTAATTAAATGGTTTCGCTCGCTTTTAAAAATTTACAACAAAAAAATTTATCGTTTTGGCACTTATTGCATGTGGCAATCAATGAAAAATTTAAAAGCACTTATTACCCATTTAAACCGTTAAACTAATTAACTCTAATAAAAGGGGTATAAATGAGAGACACTACCAATCAAGGCTTTGGTAGAAATAGCTATATTTCTTCTACTTGAGCACAACTTCATTGCTTTGCTTTACTTTTGGATAAAATCATAATTTTTTAACCGAGAGCATGGTAGCAAGTTTCATATAATAAAAATACATTAAATATTAAATAAAAAAAAATTTATTTTTATTTTATTGAGCACTAATATTAGGTATTGATTTTTTCAAGTGTAACGTAATTACAATCCATAGAAAATTTTGATTTTATTACTTTCTAAACACTTGATTGCAATTTACCATTTCACTAGTCGACACACAAAAAAGTGTGGCATAATCAATAAAACTAAAGCAAATAGGAAAATTTGGCACACTAACAAATCTTGTTTGCCTACTTGCACAAAGCTGCAAAGTTGCCGAAAGCAAGCACTTTGATGTTGTAATCAACACTCAATGTAGATAAAACAGAAAAATAAGGTGTTAAAATAAATAAATGTTTGAAAGGTGGAAAAATTTGACATACCAAACACGTAAGATTGCCAGTGTCATTTACATTTTGCGAGATTAAATAAATAATCGTCTTAAACTTCTTCCGGATTATTAACGCGATAATCGTAGACTTCTCAATGAAATCTTAGTTAAGTTTTCTAACACATTATATTTTGAGGTCTGGCCTGAGTTTTTCAAACGAGTGTAACTTCATGATAGTGTTATGTAACCTATTCAAAATTTTAATCGTACAGTAAATTTAAAGATCTGCTGCTTATTTATAATAAGAATTAATACTTATCGTAAATGTATACGAATTGAAAAATATATATTTTCAATTACTTAAAAAAAATTTCTTCGTCTAATCAAGTTTGTATCTTCAGTCTTTCGTTCTTAATCACAAAAAGTCTATAAAATAGCTTAAGCCCGATTCGGTGGGTTATGTTAAATCAAACGGTAATACAGGTTTGCCTTCCAGAGGCAGCGAAGACTAATGTGCGATCCCTTTTTATATCGGATCATCGATGGAAATTCCCAAACATCTGTTTTATTTAAGTTGATTGTTTTTTTGATTAAAATTGTTTGATAACGATCTCAACCCCCTTACATAAAAATTCGACTACTTCGTTACCCTCATAACATCAAATACACGAAAAATACAAGCAATAAATACTTTTTTACACGCAAAATTGGTGCATATTTTGTATGCCTCCTAAATTTGTATTGCATAAGGTCGAGTGCGTCTAGTGCAGATACAAGCAGAACGACTAGACAAGTGCATAGTAATACATGTAATAGTGCGGCCTCACCACTCACTAACAAGTCGCCGCAAAAATAGTGCACCAATGCCAACATCTCAACCAATTCATAATGCACCAACGTCTAAGTAAATACGTTTTACGCCAAAACGTTAATCTTTTACAAAACTCACTTTACAGGAAGCCAAATAAAGCAGTATCCTGCAGTTTAGCGCCAGCGTAGTTTAGTAAGAGGCTGTGGCCGCGAACCAGTTACATGATAGAGTGTAAGTATTTATTGCTTTTTACCACCAGATAGTTTGGTTTGGTTTGACACTTGAAGCTATGTGATGCCTGGACATGGCACACTGCCCCACAGAAGACCAACAAATGCAAGCTCAGCTGTTGGATTTTCTACTATTTGTAGTAATTTACTAGTTAAACGCTTTTACTATAAATACATACATACAAATTTTTATGTCTTCGTACCTCAATTTGTTATCTATTTTTCCACGTATCATGTGACCATTGCAATTATTGCATCATTTGTTACATTTAGAAATGTGGGCAATTTTACGATATGCCAGCGTGAACTAATTTTATGGGGTTTGCATGCAACACATATGTATGTATGTCTGTAAACTCGATATTCAAATCAATTTTTTTTTAACTTTATGCAGATACATAGGTCATTAGTAGTAACTTACTTATTAGCAAATAAATATGGCCCCGAAATTCGTTACTTTTTATATTAGTGGGGGGCAACTGAAAAATACTCTGGTTCTTACGTCATATGTGGCATACATCCATTACCCGTATCTAAAAAACATACGTAAATGGCTTTTAGTTGAGTTGGGTTTTATACCTTCTTGAAATAAAATTAAAATCAAAAATTTTTATAAACCTTACATATAATAAAATTGTAACAGGTTGATGTCTTTACATTGCAGATATTCGAAAAAAATTGATGGTGTCAATCATTATCAAGCCCATCGAATCCAAGTCAACAGTTTTTAGAATTTTTGTCTGTCTGTCTGTATGTTTGTAGTCGTATCACTCAAAAACTGCTAAATAGAATAAAATGAAACTTTCACCATTGTTTTAGTAGACATCCAAATTAAAAGCTAAGATATTCCTAATTACGATAACTCGACCAGTTTCAGAGTTGTCGACCAATATGTGACTAAGGGGGGCCAAAAATGTGTTAGTACAATATGGATATCAAGCGAAAGGTGCTAACGAGTGCTGTCATAAGCAAAGTGAATTATTTAAATATCTTAGCTGGTTTTGGAGATATCTGCTAAAAAATGTGACACAGAAAAACAGACGGCAGAATGTTTGCGTAGGTCTATCTTTAGGCGGCATAATGTCTGCCGGGTTCGCTTGACTAAAATAAACTCACATGCTATAAGGATCCCATAAGACCTCACAACTAGGTATAAAATGTTCCGTTGCAGCCGAACTTATACGTCTTTGCCTATATGAATTGGTCGACTGTGGCGAACATTGAACTCAAAGAAGTTAAGAAATTCAAAATCAGCTCAAATCATTAAAACGTGTAAAGTTTTTCCCCTCATCTGATTTTGACCTCATTTTCAACACACACACATGTATGCGTATGTTTATGTGGGTCTTGTAGTATGGAAAGGGCAAGTCGGTCATTAGACTAACCGACAACCAATAATAAAATGCTGAAAGCTATTTGATGTAATATAATTTATTACAATAAACAATTTACAAGCGAAAAATAAAAATAAATATAATTGCAGCAATTTACTATTGCTCAAGTTGCATATGGCGGTAGTGCATGAAATTCTTTTACAATTTTTTTGTTAATTTTTAGATTATAATTTTTGTTTTCGCTTTACTTTAAATACCAACATGTACACGACAATTTTCTTACTTTTTTTTTTCTTTTTCTGCGTTAATTTTTTTTTTTTTTTGTGCGCGTATTCTGTGCCATGCATCGTATGTGCAATATTCAACACTGCCTTGTTACGCCTCACGATTTCCCGAAATGCATGCGACACTTGACAAAAATGTTGCTTAAATTGTGCAAAAATAAACAAAGAAAAGTGCATTAGTTTGTAGCATTTTAAATAATTACGTTATACCCAACGCGCTTTTTTTGGTAATATAACAATATATCAAATAAAACAAAGTAAAATTAGATTAAAAAATAAGATCAAATAAATCCAAGTAAAATAAATTAAAAAAAAAAATAAAACAAAATTTATTTAAATAAATTTGTTTTAAGTTAAAATAAATTAAATTGAATAATAATTTATTTATTAACCTAAATTAAATTAAATTAAATTACATTAAATTAAATTAAATCAAATTAAATTTTATTAAATTAAAATAAATTAAGTTAAATTAAATTAAATTAAATTAGATTAAATTAAATTAAATTAAATTAAATTAAATTAAATTAAATTAAATTAAATTAAATTAAATTAAATTAAATTAAATTAAATTAAATTAAATTAAATTAAATTAAATTAAATTAAATTAAATTAAATTAAATTAAATTAAATTAAATTAAATTAAATTAAATTAAATTAAAGTAAATTAAATTAAATTAAATTAAATTAGATTAAATTAAATTAAATTAAATTAAATTAAATTAAATTAAATTAAATTAAATTAAATTAAATTAAATTAAATTAAATTAAATTAAATTAAATTAAATTAAATTAAACTAAATTAAATTAAATTAAATTAAATTAAATTAAATTAAATTAAATTGAATAGAATTGAATTAAATTAAATTAAATTAAATTAAGTTAAATTAAATTAAATTAAATTAAATTAAATTTAATTAAATTAAATTAAATTAAATTAAATTAAATTAAATTAAATTAAAATAAATTAAATGAAATTAAATTAAATTAATATAAATTAAACTAAATTAAATTAAATTAAACTAAAATTTTTTTTTTTCTTGCATCTAAACAAATTAAACTAAATTAAATTAAATTAAATTAATTTAAATTAAATTAAATTGAATTGAATTGAATTAGATTATTATCAATAAAATAAAATTAAATTAAATTAAATTGAATTAAATCAAATTAATTACAACCACAAATTAATAAAATAAAATAATGTAAAACTAAACGTTAAGCGAACTCTAGTATAATTTTGGTGCACTGGGCTCAAACGCTTATAAATACTAATTTAAACAAAATGTATACTTAATACTGCTACCTACGTATTGCATAACAACTTTTATATAAAACACCAAAAAAAAAAAGTTAATTAAACCATTATGGAAACTTTTCCAGATTACTTAAGCTTTTATTTCACAATTCGTATCGCCTCTCTAAGCTGCGTGCTCCGTAATCATTCAAGTGTTCCAACATGCAACCTTTTTCTTCCTCTCCTATCATAAACACACTTCTCTACCATTCCCACATTACCAAATTTAAACGCCAATACTAAATCGATATGCCACACGCTCTGATTCCTTTCGTTTTCGTTGATGTGACCTATTTTTTTAGGTGCCAACACTAACAACTGAAACATTGTGTGTATGTATGTATGAAATGCAATACATAAGCCCGTGTGCTACGTGCTAATAAAAACCGGAATATTTATTGCATGAAAAATCACTTTCAAGGTTAATGATGGACATTCATGCATCCATAAAAATGACGACCAACAATAAATATGTAATTTACACAAACGTTTCCCCCCCTGAAAACAGGCGAATTATTGTGATGTTGATGAAAGGTAGCACACATGTATATATACATATTTATGCGCATAAAGGTATACAGTTTATTGCATACATAATTATTTGTTTATAAATTTATGTACACATCTGTTAAGGTCACAGCAGGTAATCAACGTCAATTCCATCATTCCATCAGCAGCTCATGCAAATTTGAAATTTTAATAGGTCGCAACAATAAAAAAGAGCCTATACATAAATATGTATAACAAAAAAAAACACAAATAAACTGACCACATGCATAAAAAAAATATTTTTGTTTTTGTTTTCGAGTTTTTTTTTTTTGTAAATAAACTTTCGTTTTTGTTTACATGCGACTGTTGCAGTAACTCAAGTGGCAATGTTGTCAATTCAATTTTATGGAGTAAGCACTATACATATTTACTTACATATATATGTTTGTATGTTTACTTATGCTCTGTGGTTAGCAGATGCAACAAAGAGACCGCAACGGGCAATAATTCGCAACTTACTAGCATTTTTAGCATTTGCACAGTTGCACAATTACATCATAACACTTACCCAAATATCCAAATTTTTATAAGCATACTAAAAATTAAGTAAGGATATCTAAGTTCGACTATGACACAAAGTTAGAGTCATTTTTAACATGATAGGAGCATTATTTATCCTATGTGAAAGCTTTATAAGTATAGCTTTATATGGCATATAGGTGAGGTTATGTGCAGAATTTCTTCGTTTTTGATAGTTTAACGCATATATGTATCTACCGATCATAATTGATGTTTTTGTGTTTGCTCCCTTGAGTACTTTTTCTAGCCCACTTCCGAAAAAAGTTCGGAAGCATTTACTTCACAAACGTCTTCCTCAATGCTTTTCCGAGTTCGTTTCCTAAGTCTTTTGAATGAAATTCAAAAGCATCTACCCTACAAAAGTAATGGTATGGTAATGGTATGGACCGTTAGAGAACTTTTGTTTAAGCTATTTTTAACAAAATGCTTAGTGAATTTGACTTCCCTATAAAGCTTATACGCTTTAACAGCTTCGTCAGAATCGGAAAGGACCTCTCTGAGCCATTTGAAACCATACCAGGCTTCAGACAGGGCGACTCCCTTTCGTGCGATTTCTTCAACCTGATGCTGGAGAAGATAAGTCGAGCAGCAGAGCTAAATCGCAATGGTACAATCTTTTACAAGAGTGTGCAATTGCTGGCGTATACCGATGATATTGATATCATTGACCTTAACAACCGCGCCGTAAGCGCTGCCTTCTCTGGGCTGTAAAAAGAAGCGGAAAAAGTGGGTCTTGCGGTGAACGAGGACAAGACGTAGTATCTGCTGGCATCAAAGAAAGTATCGGCGCACCTGCGCCTTGACAGCCATGTCACTGTTGATAGTTACAAATTTGAAACTGTGAGGGACTTTGTCTATTTGGGAACCAGTATTAACACCGAAAATAATATCAGTCTAGAAATCCAACGGAGAATCACTCTTGCCAACAAGTGTTACTTTGGACTAAGTAAGCAATTGAGAAGTAAAGTCCTCTCTCGACAAACAAAGATCACGCTCTATAAGTCTCTCATCATACCAGTCCTGATGTACGGCTCGGAATCATGGACAGTGTCAAGAGAGGATGAGAATTCCCTTGGAGTATTTGAGTGAAAAGTTTTCCGGAAGATTTATGGTCCTTCCCGCGATGCCAACGGCGAGTATCGAAGGAAATTTAACGATGAGCTGTACGAGCTTTACGCAGACCTGACCATAGTTCAGCGGATTAAAGGCCAAAGGCTCCGCTGGCTGGGTCATGTTATGCGAATGGACAAAGAAGCACCAGCACAGAAAGTTTTCCTATCGACACCGGAGTTCGACAGCATATTCCAAAAAAATGTTTGGGCGTGATGCCTCTTGGGGTTGTCAACATTTTTCAGGCATACCGCCTATATTTTTTATTGATTTCTCTTTACAGCTTCTTGTCTCTTTTTATGCTAGTATAATAAATATGGTGAAGCCCCTGATCTGGAAGTGGCTGTCGTGGGAATTCCAGATGACTATATGTTTAGCTTTAGTCTGTTTGGCGCATATACCCAATCCTTGTAAATCTAAACTGGAGTCATAACCAAAATGCAATCAAAATCAAACCATTATTTTTGATTGTATTCATAACACACGCCACACACAATGTCACATTAAGTAATGAATATAAAAACGTAGAAGAAGGCCTTACGTTAACAGACATACGAAATTCGAATTAAGTCATTTATTTCGTTAAGTGCCTATAAATGTGTGCAAAAATTAGGTAAACGGTCTTTTGATTCAACTTGCGAAGTTTAGATACTTCGTAAATTTATTGAGATATAAAAACAATAGAAAATCGAATACAAAAACTATATTAGTCCACAAATTGAAATGTGACACACGCATGCCGGCTGAGGTTAACGAGCTGTTCGATAAAGAAACGAAATTATTAAGCTGATTAAATGGAACACCATATATTGTGTAATATTTAGGTATTCGCATATGATAAACATATGTATGCATAGATATGCATGGCGATACATAAACATGTATGCCCGCTTATGTATGTAGCTCAGAATAGTCCTTGGGGGGCTTAGTTGGGCGTTGTCAGCTCACTGCGGGAGTAGATTTTAGCAAAGATATTGTAATCTATTGTGCTGTCAGCAAGTCGAAAAATGCATTAACAACCAATTATCAGATATGTGCATATAAGCAGTTATGGTTATTGCAAAATTTTTATTGCATTCTTAACCCATTTGCGCCCGAGAAAAAAATATATATGTATCTATCGTAGTTTCGAAAGCTGTATACTTGAAATTAGATTTGAAAATACCAAAATTTGGTATTTATATTGATTGGTCATCCTGTTCACGATTTTTTTCCGTCCACATACATATGAACCAGTTTGAAAATGACGGTGGTTGCAGAGTGTGCATTCACTTTGACATGAAAGTTTTAAGAAAAATAAAAAATAAAAATAGAACATGCAATAATGTTTGGTTCCAATCGAACTTAGACTTTCATACATGTTCGTCATATGTACCTATACTGGAAAACTTACTTTATTTTTAAAACATATTTTTTTAACCGTCCACAATTGAACACTGTGGGCGCAAATGTGTTAATCATACAACTAAATTGAGTTAAGAAACTCATAAGCAATCAAAATTCTGCCTCAAGAACCGTAAGTCTTGTTACGCAAATCAATTATAATTTATCTATACACACTTTAAGCATGATATTTCATAAAAAATTGTTGATCACAATCCAATTTTATAAACGATTTTTCACCATTAACAGCAATTATTAATTAATTGCTACCACATCGATAAGTAATCTAAAATATTTACATACATGCCTTTAAAATTAACTTCGTCCGTCAACCAAAATAATATGTGGCAACATCTATTAAAATTTTTAAGTTAAGTGCTGCCGCATACGCAAAATATGTCAAATTTGTTGCTGTAATTAAAATTGGCATGTCAACACTTAGTATTTACTTTACCAGAAAAGTAAAAAATCTTTTCGCATTATATACAATGTTACATTTTAGCACGCACTTATATAAGCAATTCATGTATGACATTTTTTCTGGGTGAAAAGCAACAGTCACGCAATCAATAAAGCGTGAAACTGTAAATATGGTAGCAAAGCTAATATCATAATCTTCTTCTGCTTGATTGGCCATAAGGCGTATTATTTCTCCCGCTTACGCAATATCTCACTGTGGAAAGTTATGAATTCGATAAAACTAAAAAGAAAAGTTGGGTGAGGTGGTAAAAAGTAACCAGAAGGTCAAAAAAGTAAAATTAACTCAGTTAGAGAAGTGCGAATAAAGAAAAAAAAAAATCAAATTCAGAAACATCTTCTTTACAAAAGTCTTCTTCAGTAATTTTTCGAGTTCGCTTTCTAAGTCTTTTGAAACAGATTCAGAAGCATACCGAAGCGTCTGCATAGTAACTCACAAAAGTCTTCCTCTCTGCTATTCAGAGTGCGATTCCTAAGTCTTTTGAACCGATTTCGGAAGCATTCACTTCACAAAAGTATTCCTTAGTAATTTTTCGAGTTCGCTTCCTAAGTCTTTTGTATCAAATTCGGAAGCATAAACTTTACATGATCTTCGTCTGTGCTTTTTTCAAGTTCGCTTCCTAAGTCTTTTTGAATCAAATTCAGAAGCATTTACTCCACAAAGGTTTTCCTCAGATTCCTTAGGCTCAGTACTTTCTCGATTTCGCTTTTTAAGTATTTCTAAACAAATCCAGAGGCATCTAATTTACAAAAGCCTTTTTCAGAGCTTTATCGAGTTCGCTTCTTAAGTCTTTTGAATAAAATCATTTGCTTTACAAAAGTCTTCTTCAGTGCTGTTTCGAGTTGGCTTCCTAGGAATTTTGCAGGAAATTGGGCAGCATTTACTTCATAAACGTTTTCTTAAGCGTTTTTGGAGTTCGCTTCATATGCTGTTAAATCAAACTCAGAAGTTCGCTTCCTAAGTCTAAGGAAATGGGGCCAGTACCAGAACTGAGAGAGGTGAGCAACAAAATGAGAAGAGAAAAATAGGAGGTGTGGCACTCGGGGATTGCCGCGGTAAAGCTATTGCATATCACTTTTTATCAACTTATGCAATTATAATATTTATGAAAACTCAATGAGCATATTTATGACTTTAGAGAGGTACAGCCTTAACCTGTTAACAGTATAACCTATACAGCTCCAATTTTATGTAATCGGCCTGCTGCTAATATCAGTACAACGTCACACTGTTAGTAGTATAGCCTAAATTTAGGCAAAGCTTACAGATCCAATTTTTATGTAATGTACAGCTCCAATTTTATGTAATCGCCCTGCTGCTAACATTAGTACAACGACATACGCCTAAATGTAGGCAACGCTTATATTTATTTTTGTCAAGTTATGTTGCTAACGCCGAACCTTTTAACATTGAAAACAGTCCGTTACGAACTTTTTAACATTAACATTTTTTTCATTTTACTCCCACCGCCAAGGCCTGCGATAAAATCTATGCAATAGCTTATAAAATAAATAAAAGAAGGCGATCTTTATTCCTAATTCTCTTTTTGTAGTACTCGTAACTTTTAATGTTTTAACAAACCATTAAACCTAGCGACTCCATTTTTAAAGAAATTTCGTACGATATCGCAATGCAATATTTACATTGTGAGATTATACTATTAATTATCTGCTAAAGACTATTACGTATCTCTTATCGTATTATAAGACGAATGTGTATGTAATTATGTATTTCTTAATGCTTTCATAAGATACGTTTTGTGAATTAATATTAGTCAAAGTTCGCCTAGAGGCCAAATATAATTTTCATATAACAAATTATGAACTAAATAATGTGGCAATAATATATAACTAGTATAATGACTGTTGGATTGAAAAATGTTGAATGTTTACAACATTATTAAAGCAAAATAGATTGTATGGGATATCAAAGTCCAATTTAAAGAAAGGCCTGTTGAATTAAAAAAAAAAAAAAACAACAAAACAATACAGTTTATTTTGATAAAGTATGTATTTCAAATGGAAATTTTGTCTAATTCACTTGCTTTCAAAGCAACTTTAGTAGCTACATATATTTGCATTTAAATACTATTTATTTGTGTATGTAAATATGCCTATTTATGGATGAACTCCACTCCAAATTAGATTCACCTCAAGGTTAACTATTGTCAAGCAATAATTTGAACACAATAAAACTACTTACAATTGTGCCATCTGCGGTGTCATGAGTGATGACACTATCAACCAGCAAACATACATACATACATATTGCTCGGCTAACAGCGCATGCGCAACTGTTATGCGTATCTAACATAAGCATGGACGTCACGTGTGAGTTAACAGCGGCTCTAACATATATGCAAATCAACTAGGCACAAACTTAGAAAACCGAATTGATAAAAGAGCAATATGCGGTTGTGTTACAATTGTCTCTTCACGAATTTTGCAAAAATCTCAGCAACAATTGCAGAGACAGTAAGTCATATTGTTTATGTGCATACAAACAAATGTGTATCATTACTCCTGTTTCTTCTTTACATTGACTCAAATTTATTTTCAAACTAGACTGCTATAAACTTTATGCCTGCCGCTTTTTGCCAAATTAAAATTTTTGCCCAATATTTCAAAAATTGGTACAAACCAACCAATGCCGTATGCGCAGCAGCAACAGCAGCATTCGGTGTGTGTGTAAATGTGTGTATAGAGCTCACCACAAACATAGTAAATTATCAAAAAGTGAAATGTAAGAAAAAACGAAGTGCGGTATATTGCTGTCCCTAATAATCGCCACCACTGTCTGTCGTTAGTTTCGGCTTTTCTACTCTGCATGCACTTGTTTGTATGTTGAATTGTTTTATGGGCATAGCGCATGCGCGCAACATATAAAAACATCACAAACTCACTGTACGGTTATCAGTACAATTTAGTCGCTGCTCATATTGCAACGTCGGTTTTAAGTTGCTGGCTATTTTAAAAAAATAACAAATTTGACACTTATCAAAAGCCCCAAATATGACCGCACTCAAAGTTTTCGTAAGTGTTGTATGATTTGTTTTACAGTGTAGTTTGTTATAAGTGTGGTGCTTTTATGGACCTAAGAAAAAATTTACTATGCTAAAGGATTTTAAATAAAAATTAAATCTAAGAAAACAGTTATGTTATAAACTCCCAAAGGAGCTAAAGGAAATAAAAAGTGTTGAAAAAAGCTAAAAATTATTTACCAGTTATTTATTGCTTCCAAATAAGTTAGATAAAATGTCTAGACCTAAAAGACAAAAGTGAATGTGACCTAATTTTAATGTGTGAAAATACGTTAATTGCCACTAATGGTTTTTTTTTTGTGATTTAATTGGGTGTTGCATGAAAAATTTGGAACAAATTACTCAATACTGCGCTGTGGATTTTTCAACATACATGAAAAAAAATCAAGCAAAATATTACCTCATATAGCACTTAATGTTTTTGGTTTGATAAATAATTTTTAAGGTGCAATAATAGACTGAATAGGGTATGTTGGAATGTGGAGCCGACCAGTTTTTTATGTGATTTTCGAATGGATGCAATTCTTTGCTACTCAGAAGTTCAATGAAATTGTTTTAAAACAGGAAATGATTATTGTTTATGAATTATATTCTAATCATATCAGATATCGATTAATATCGAAAAAAAGTTTTAGTACACATAGTATAATTTTTTTCAACATGAACCATGTTAAACTAACAAGAAAGATCCTATTGAATTTGCTTGAAAAAATAAGAAAGAGAGTGTTGTTTTAACAGTAAGATATGATGTTTCAAAAGAAATGCATGTAA
Source organism: Campiglossa producta (assembly GCA_964058755.1). NCBI lineage: Eukaryota > Metazoa > Arthropoda > Insecta > Diptera > Tephritidae > Campiglossa > Campiglossa producta. Next base: position 117,472,798 of record CAXKVI010000004.1, read on the forward strand.
ATTTAACAGTAAGTAATGTTAATATAAAAGAGAGTAATGGTAATTTAAAACGAAGTCATGTGTTTAACACGAAGTCATGTTAAATTAACACGAAGTCATGTTTTTCAACATAAGTTTCCTGTTAGTTTTGCAGGAAGTCATGTTAATTTAACACGAAGTCATGTTAAATTAACACGAAGTCATGTTAAATTAACAAGAAGTCATGTTAAATTAACACGAAGTCATGTTTTTCAACATATCATTTTTGCAGGAAGTCATGTTAATTTAATATGAAGTGAAGTTATTCAACTTGAACTTCGTGTAAAAACAACATGACCGATAGTGTTGTAAAATACCTGAAAAAATCGAGTGAGGGACATCAATACACCCAAACGATTTTTTTTAATGCAACATTAGATAGAAATAATAAAATATATCTTTTACAATCGCACACATTGCCGTGACCATCATTTGAGGCATCACTTGACACTCATTGATGAGGCAGTGGATCAAGTTTGATCCATGCAAACATCAAGTTTGATGAAGGGAACAGAAGAGTACAGCTATATTAGTTATTGAACGCAGAAATACGTAAGTGGGAAGGAGATGGAGTCCATCAAGATTTTCACATTGCCTAAGAACGTGATGGAGGATCGTGAGAAACGTTAACCTCAAGTTTGAACCTCAAATGATGGAACAAATGATGGTCACTGTGTTTGCAGGGATATTGACATGAAAAAGGGCAAAAAAATGTTGATTTTACATGAAAATTTTTCTGTGTGTACGCAGATAGTCAATAAAAGTTTAATAAGACAAAAAAGTCTTTCCATTTTTAACCCGTTTTTTTTATTGCAATCAAATGCTAGTCTATTAGGAACTAAACTAATACGAAGTATAACTATATAAAAAATTCAGTACAGGAAATATTCATACCCTTAACAACAAGTAGGCATAAGTACACTCTCTACAACCTGATGCTGAGCAAATTGTCCTTGCTTCTAGCTGTATGCTTTACTAAATACTCTTCTATAATATTGGACAGTTTATTATGATTTAAAAAAGGTTTTGGCTCCCGGAAGATATTTTGTAATTCCGCCCTAGTTATTTGATTCGAAAAAAAGCGAGACACAGAATAGCACAAAGCGAGTCCCTAATTACCTCCCCACTCTCCCTTCCCTCGTCCCTATCCCTTTATATATAGTCTTAGGACTAATAAGTTAACTTCTATGAACACACTTGCAAAGGTTACATCGTATAAAATTTATAAAGCAATCGATATCCAGTGAAAAAAAATTAAGTTTCGACCCCTTGGTATCTTAGAGGCTGCAACACTGCTGGACTGCATTGGGCAACTTTCATATTGTCTCCTCCTTATCGAGACAAAAAAATGCGAGAAAATATAGCATACTTTTAGGCTCTGTTTCTTGTACATTATTCGGATAATGTATATTGGACGGATTTTCGTGAAGCACAGAAAATGGCAGGATGCCGAAATCCGTTCATCAAAAAGCCAAATTGGTCAAGGAACCAGCAAAAACCGTCCAATTTGCTTTACATTTTTGTTTAATAATAAAATTCGACACCCCTCTGCCGTGCTCTAACTTACCATATTGAAATAAAACCATCACCTAAACAGTATAATTGGCGAATATTTCCTGTCGATATTTTTATATCGCTGAAAATACCCTAATGAGTCTTAGATCTAATTTTTCTTGAATATCAATTAAAATTTTAATTTTCAATTGCGCTTAAAAGTATAAAATTTCGGCTGTATGATAAACAGATAATGAATATTATTTGCGTAGCCAACAAAATTAAAAGAGTTGGGGATTTTTTTCATTTCCTATTGGTTTTGCAATTAGATGTATTTATAAAAAAGCAGAGCCTAAATGTATGCTGGAAATATTTTTGAAATGTTCAACGGTATACTTCGATTCATACTCAAAATAGGATAGCTTTTGTAAGAAGCAGTTTAATTTTTTTTTTTTTTATTCAAATTAAAGGCATTTGAAAATTATCATATATAAATTTTGTGCAAAATTATATTCACATGAAATGCGTAGCCTCAATGTATGCTCACAATTTTTTGATAACCATCCAACAGTTTTAAAGCTCTTTGGAAAATGAATTTTACCACAATCTTACTTTTAAGCAGATTAATTTTTTTTTTTTCAGAAGACTTGCAATAGCTCATATTTAAAGCCTAAATGTAGGTTAAAGGAAATTCATAAGATATATTAAATAAGTTACTTATACGCCTAGTCCGTCTTAAAGAAAGGCATATCAATACCTATAAAATTTTACTTTAGATTTAACTTTGAGTGCGATAAGTCCAGGATATGATAAGTCTACTTCGCAAGGAGGATGTGCCTAAGGACAATTTGTATCACTTCTTATCTTATCCTAATGTGGGGTTCATGCTAGGCCTTCATATGGCATTATCCTAACATTTTATAATTTAGCCTGAAATGCAGCATTTATTTCTGCACTTACCATACACATTTTTAAAGCTAACTGCCAGTAAATGCATTATAAATGCTAATACAACTCTGTCATCTTCGAAGATACAATACGAACAAAAATTTCCTTGTATGAAGAAAAAGTAAAAAAAAAAAAAACAGTTGCATACTTCTGGGAGAACCGCTTTTTATATTAGGTATCTTCTCACTAAGCAAGTCAACGTTCGTTTGCAAAAATTTTCCTGTTAAAAGTTGCAATTTTCAAGGTGAAGAGTTTTCAAGTTTGTTTAGAAATTCGGGTTCTTTACCCACGAACTCACTTTATAAAATAATAATAATTATAAAATTTATCTGGAAAAGCAAGAATACTTCCACTTGCGATGTAGGAACGCACCTTAAACATTCGAAAATTAGCTAAATGCACATTTACTTAATGCAGCATCATGAACGCTTTTCGAACCCTTATGTCCGAAAATGCAAAATGATGCATTTTTAATGCACATAATATACAAAGCGGTTCCAAAAGTATGCAACACTTTTTTACCTTTTCTTCATACAACGAAATTTTTATTCGTACTGTATCTTCGAAGATGACAGTATTGTATTAGCATTTATAATGCATTTAGCGGCAGTTAGCTTTCGAAATTTGTATGGTAAATGCAGAAATAAATGCTGCATTTTGGGCTAAATGCTAAAATATGAGGATAATGTAAAATTCAGGCCTAGCGTGAACCCCACATACTAACTAAGATGAATTTTAATTGATTTTAAGAAAGTAAATATTATACTCGAAGCATATCAAACATTTGATACTTGTTTTTTTTTTCAATACAAAATATATAATCCCTACTTTTCAAATTATCTTTTTAGGTGATCTTCAGCACGCTTCTCGCGCTTGCCTACTGTGCGCCAAACCCAGGCTTCTTTGGTGGTGGTAAACAGTAAGTATAACCAAAAAAAAAATTCAAAGAAACCACCTATTTTTATTCAAACCAGCTCTAACATTACATTTTATGCCTTTTAATTAGCTTTGTTTGAAAATAGTTATTTAACCTAAGAAACCGGCCAACAACCTGATGAGTAATAAAAAAAACTTTACAATGTCAAAGTAATCAAACGCGAAGAGCCTCGATTGATTTTTAAATAATTACTTATATGTTCACACATCTATAGATTTGTGTATAATCGATCGTTTCGAAACCATAGACAACTTGCGTGTCGAGGAATTTCTTGGACTCTTTAGATACTCCTGTTACTAAAAACAAACAAAAAAAATAATTAGCTGTGATAGGCATAAATTATTGATAAATAGTCGTACATTGGTCTTCTGCCAAATGATTTAATCGCCGCGCAATCACTCATTTATGCATACACACCCTGTAGGAAAATTATTGAGTTCTGAATTGATATACCCTAAAAGTTAGCTATACATCACATTTGTCTGTAGTATCTTGTCGAGTTTGACATGCCGATATCTTGGTTTGAAAGGGATGTTGACTTGCAACAAAGCGTACCAGATGCACCTGCGTACTGTCCTAGTGGAAAGAGCAGGGAACCAATCGGTTCCTCTGAACGAGTCGGAGTAGAGTTCTTGCCGTTCCTCATCTAGGCAATGTAGACCATCTGGTTTTAATTTGTTGAACTGTTCCGATATCCGTCTAGTTCTCAAACATATCATCATTGAGTTGTCTTCTGCCTAGTCAGTAGAGCTTTATAAATCTTTTGAAGAACTTTTATCTCAGAGTATCCAGTATGAGCCAGCTATCGCACTCTTTCGTACAAACTGTCTGATATTAGCTTATTTGCGATATACGAAGGGCGACTCCTTGATAACTATCGCAGTTTCTCCTTTCTTGTGTATTGTAAGGACCGCTTTTGAAAGGTTCCGCGCTTCCCTTTTCAAGCAAACATTCTTTTACTAGTTATTCATTGCCCTATAGGGTACTTTCATGCACTATCAAATGCTTGCTTATTTATGCTAAGAAAGATAGACAGCCAGATAGTTGGTTAAGCAATTGTGAAACAGGCCAGGCAGCAGTAGCAGCGGCGACGACGTAATGTTGCACATGCGTAGCTCCCGGTCTTGCGTAAATTGTCAACTCTTTTGTTGTATTTATTATAATCATGTGGCAGTCATTCAATTGTGATTATGTGAATGCGGCAGCAAGCTAACAATTGCAACTGTGGAATAATTTAATAGTTTTCACTTTTAGATTGCTTCCAATTGGCTGCAGTTAAATGAATGAATGAAATCGTCCTCTTTATGCCATAAGCACGAAATTGTAGATATGTTGAGAAACCGCAGTGGGGTTATGTAATTTGATACGTTTTTTATTTGCTGAAATGCGAATTAAGCATTCTCGGGTGTATATTAGATTCTTATGTGCTGTTCATGCCGAGGCTGCATTTGGCATTTTAGCATTTAGCCCAAAATGCAGCATTTTTTTCGTACAATTTTGAAAGCTAAACGCAACTAAATGCTACTTTATTTCTGCATTAGCTTTAACATCTTCGAATGTACAGTACGAACAAAAATTTCCTTGTATGAAGAGAAAGTAGAAAAATGTTTCATACTTTTGGAACCGCTGTTTATATTAGGATATCTTCCCACTAAGCAAATCAACGTACTTAGGCAATCATTTTTCCTGTTAAAAGTTGCAATTTTCGAGGTGAAGAAGTTCCAAGTTTGTTTAGAAAGTCGGTTTCTATACCCACGAACTCACTTTTATTTAAGAAATGCAGTTTATCTGAAAAGGCAAGCATCCTTCCATTTGCGATGTAGGAACGCACCTTAAACATTCGAAAATTAGCTATACGCGCATTTTCAAAATGCGGTAGCATGGACGCATCTTCGAAATGTACGGCCGGAAATGGAAAATGCTGCTTTTAAAACTCAGCATGAACACTACATTAGACTTATAGTTTCCTTACAAAAGTTTATCAGATTGTTCCAAATTTTTCCCACTCCCACAAATCAACCAACTCTGAAGTATAGATATGAATTCGAGAAAAAATTAAAGCAACAAATATGTAATCGATCGATCCCAAATTAGCGACATCTTGCCTGTCGAGTAATTTTTTGGTCTATTCAGGTGCATACTTGTGTTATAGTCGTACATTACTCACATTGTGGCGATATATAGATTTTTTTTAACTCCTCACTCATAAACTTCTTTCCTTTTTTCTTTTTTGTCCAAAAAAAACAGTGAACATCACACAATTCACGTACCCTACAAGGTGCACACCATTCACCATCATCACATTAAGAAGGTGCCAGTTGAAGTGGTTAAAGAAGTCATCAAAGAAGTGCCAGTCATTAAGGAAGTGCATGTGCCCGTGCTAAAGGAAGTGCATATACCAGTGCACATTCATCATCAGGAAGAACATCATCACATCGAAGAAGAGCACGATTTCCATAAGCGCGCATGGAATCCATGGTAGAGAGGGTTAGAGCTGGGCACTCAAACCACGGCGGTGTTATCTACGTTTAGCAATGCTCTAGATATATTTTTTTAGTATACGTAATTTTGTATTAGCATTTGACTGTAAAGTGAATCGTTTTTAATTGTTTAATTTTTTTTTTTTTGTTAATACTTTTTTATTTTAATTTAATTTTTTTTTCTTTTAATTTTTCTAATTTTTGTTATAGTATTATTGTAACGCACGCGCGTTTGTCCATGTGTACAAATTTCATTTTTACCTGACATCAAATTTTCATTTTAATTATATAGTTTCAACCACATATTTCATTCTGGTCTATTAACCTTTAATTACTTTTAGTATTTTTCGAACTAAAAATTTTACAATTTCAATTTCACTTTCCTTTAATTACTAATTTGAATCTGTTTGTATATACAAAAGCACACATTCATATTGGTCTACATTTTCCTCTATCAATCTTTCATCACTCAGTCTAGCCAATCTTGTTTTGTAAATAATAATCTGACGATATATGATATGTTACCAGTTGACTAAAACTACAACATACAAATTTTCCAAACTTTTCCTACCCACATTTAATAATGAAATAAAAAATAAAAAAACAAATGGAAACGAAAATAAACTTAAAATCATGTTAAATATATGTGTAGAGTGAAAATTTATTTCCTATTTGAGATATAAGCTAGATAGCTAGGTGATATAAGATTCATAACTTACACACAGCAATTTGCAGCATACACCATTTTGGCATGCCCACAGTAAATCACATGCAAAATGGTACGACATATTTTTGTACCCAGAAAAGTTTCACCTTTTACGGACAAAGTGTAAATCTAGATTAAAAACAAATAGATAGGTATGTAACGGAAAGTTTCATCAAACAGCATTAGCATCCTCTAACAAAAATCTATGTATATATAAATACGCCACATGAAAAATTTTAGGAACCTCCTTTGAGCGAACCGTTTGACCGATTTGAATGAAATATGCACCGATGGTAGGGAAATTGAAAAAAAACTGAGGTATTTGCGGTATATTTTCAGGGGCGTCCCCGAAATTTAAGGATGGGGGGTACGAGACTAGTGACCCCACGACCCCCTCCAGATTTTATTGGTCGAATTTTCGATCACAAGCGATACTAGTTAAATTAAATACGGCACGGAAATTTGTAAATAGCAAAAGCATATTCACTACCTTCTATTTCTTACCCGCTCTACCGAGTTAAAACCTTATGTGCTGTTCATGACGAGGCTGCATTTTGCATTTTAGCATTTAGCCCAAAATGCAGCATTTTTTTCGTACAATTTTGAAAGCTAAATGCAACTAAATGCTACTTTAATTCTGCATTAGCTTTAGCATCTTCGAAGATACAGTACGAACAAAAATTTCCTTGTATGAAGAAAAAGAAAAAAAAAAAGTTGCATACTTTTGGGAGAACCGCTTTTTATGCAATAATTTTTCCTGTTAAAGGTTGCAATTTTCGAGGTGAAGAATTTCGAAGCTAGTTTAGAAAGTTGGTTTCTCTACCCACGAATTCACTTTTATAAAAGAAATGGAGTGTATCTGAAAAGGCAAGCATACATCCACTTGCTATGTGGGAACGCGACCGAAAATGGAAAATGCTGCTTTTAAAACTCAGCATGAACACTACCTTAGACTCTTGTGAATATCAACACAAACCCATATGTATAGCATTTGTATTAAAAACACGATTTTGCCTAAAATTATGCAGCCTTCCAGACCTCACATGTACATTAATAAGCATATTCAACACGGTTAAAAATTGAAATTCTCCGAGCCAAATTGACCACTTTTTCGAAACTCTTGTGGCTAGCGCTACTCCGGTTTATTCAGGTTTTTATCGCTTGGTGGTTGACAGTGATATGAAAAACCACTGTGCCTAAAAGTATGCAGGGGTTTCGATCTCACACATACACAAATTTGCAATGGGCAAAAAATTAAACTCTCCAAAAAAATTTACCCACTCTTTTGGTTCACTTGACTAACGTTTATCCAGATTTTTATCCATTGCCAAACACACGAAACCAACATAACAGAACGGAATTTCAGTTTAATCTAGCTTGTAAATTGATGCATATTTTAAGCATTTTTCGTTCTTTATAAATAGAGATCGGGAAAATAGGTCAAATCAAGCGCCTGAAAAAAAACTTTGTAAAATTATTTTAAAAAAATTGCTAAATTGTTGCACTTACATATATTAGCATAATTTTAGGCGTTTAATTTTGACATATTTTCCGAACTCTATTAAAACAAGTTTTGTTCAAACTAAAACCAAAAAATTGAACAAAAAAAACTTTTGTGCATTCACTGTCCCATTTTGTTTGTAGTTAATTGTTGTTATGTTATTCAATTTTACTACACTCCGATTCGGAAGTCTCCAAAACTGCGTCTATATTATTTTATGCAATTTTATTTTTGATTACTAGGTCACAAATGTGTCTACTGTTAAATAGTAGCAACAATAAGTGCTACTCCAGCAGCAGACAATATTTGCAGCAAGCATTTGTTTACAGCTACTACATATCCATAGTGTGTAATAATAAATTTTTATTATAGACAATAAAAATTTACAAATTGTTTATTTGCCTGCCACGCAATGGATTGTTCGCGCTTTTTGTTGCCACTGTTAACGCTTGCAGGCAAATGTATGACGCTATCATGATGCTTGTAGCGGCATTTCGTATCGACAAGCGTGCGTAAAACTGGAATGCGGTCTACAAATTACTTCTGGTAATTTTTATAAAATGATTACTTACGTAGATGGTGTTTGGTTATTATTTTTTTGTGGTGAGATCATGGTTGGTCATGGTAGTGTGGTAGGTCTGTAAAATTTGGAAACGATTTTGAGATCGTGCAACCTGTCTAATCTACTCAGCAGAAGAGTAAGGCTAATCTGGAGTAATCATTTTGCTGTTGAATAAAAATTTGGAAAACTTATTGTGCCTAAAGGTATGCAGCGGTTTTAACCTCACACGTTCACGAATAAGCAATTTCAACATGGGTAGAAAATGCACCTCGCCGAACAAAAGCATTTTTCGTCCAAGTTTTGTATGCTGCTACGATTTTCCCTACAAATTGGCGGGACCTACAGCAAAGCACATGATTTTTTGCTCAGCAATCTTCCATGGAGGAAATAGACTTTATCTAATGAAATTAAATTCACCCATATGGATGTGAAGCGAAAAGTATTGTACGTCGCAATTCAACAAATATATTTCTAGATAGTTTTACCTTTTAGGGATGTACCCTAATCCTATCGCATTGATTTTTTTTGCATATCTGCTATTATTTCGAAAACGCTTTGACACATTTCTGAAATTAATAAAATTAAAGTGAATGAAAAACAAAAAAAAAATATTTTTAGGGTTGCCACCTTATCGCATTATATTTATTTTTTGGCATATGAGCTTTTTTATCAAAATCGGCTAGATGAACTTTTTATTTTAGAGAAAATGCTACATTTCAAGCTCTCCTCTTTAAATGTTTTCACTGAAAAGATTTTATGGAGTTGCCACCTATCGCATTTTTTAGTGAAATGGGATGTATGTGAATCGAAGGGTATGTTACGTTTCCAATGTGAGAAATTAATTTTTACGTCTTATTTTTACAAAAAATGTATTTTTAGGGTTGCCACCTAATCGCATTTTACATATATATTTCTTAGCATATCTGCTATTATCTCGAAACCGTTTAAATGATCTCTTTATTATAGAAAATATATTTCATCTCAAGCTCCCCTCCTTAAATGTGGCCACTACGTAAGGGTAGGGTTTTACAAAAACTAGGAAAAAATCGGGTATTGAAAAACAGCCAAAGTTGGCCAAATCCGTTAAATTGTTAAGACCGAACTAGTTTCCATGGGAAAATCCGCGAGTTTGGGGTGTCTGGCTGGAGTCCTGTCACAGATATGGGTCTAAAAACACTAGATACTAACCCAGAGTAATATTCAACGACAAATATGTGAAAATCATCCATTATATAGTAAGTAAAGTTAGGATAATTTTTTTTCGACTTTGACCCCTGGTAGCTAGGCCCCTGTCATAGGTAAAGCTTTGAAATTTCCACATTCGTTTTAGATTCGGGGATGACTATACAGGAGTAATGGTTTCATAAATTATAAAATAAGTGATACCTGACGGTTCTGGGATCTCGCTCTATTACATTAATTTTAAAAGAAAAAAGACGTAGCAGCCACTGGCACTTACGTCAAAATTGCTTTTGCTCTAAATTCGTAACGGTACTTTTTATGGCGATGAAACTTTGAGAGGTGATGCGTGTGATAGTAAATTAGCGATTTTTATAAAAAAAAAATACCGAAATCGAAAATCAGGGCTCATACGTCACTTTTGCTCACACGGCTCAATATTTGTACACTTGTATGTTTGTATAACCGGTATTATATCGGTAATCGTTTGACCGATTTCTGACTTTTTCTTAATTTTGAACAAAGTAGGTCAAAGTGGGTATCAAATGAAAGGTATTCTCGGCGACATACCAACTAAAATATTTTCAATTAGGGTTGCCACCTTACCGTAGTATATTTGTATATTTATAAGGTACTATCTCGAGAACCGCTGGACCGATTTGGATGAAATTTTTTATGTGGTGTTGCCAATTGAGGCGGCTTATAAAGTTGCTTCCTAATTGTTTTTTGGTCACCCAGGTATTGTCTATTTAAAAATGGAGTATAGTAGCCGAATAGGAGATTTTAATATTAAAGTTCGTCATTATTTTACTCGACTTTTCGAACAAATTAAAATTAATTTTTTCCAATTAGCATACCAAATGTTTTTTGAATTACTACTTCAAGGAAATCATAACTAAAGCCATTACAATGTACTTACTAAGTAATAGCAAGTGCTAGTAATTGTTGATTACACGACTTTAATGGGCTATACAAAAGACATTTTATCACAAGAACAAGTTAATGATTCATTCACACCAAAGCAAAACGTGTTTCTTTGCAATTCTTAAGCAGCAACAACATTAAAATAGCTTGTACTAAAATTAATACCAATAAAAAATGTCACCATTCAAAGCCATGTAAAAGCGCAGTGGGTGGCAAATATAATGAAAAATAGCAACAAAAACTGAATAAATATTGTCACATAACGGTCATATGAAACCATAAATGTCCATAAGCAACTTGGTCAGATAATTTAAAAAATGTGCTATTAACAAAGCGTTTATAGAGCTACAAGTAAATGTTGAAGTTACTTACTGAAAAAATTCAAGCTAACTGAGAGTAAAGTATATTTTACGCTTATATGTACGTACTTAAATGTCTGCATACTTATATGTAATGTAAAAAAAATAACAACAATGGTAGCAATGCAGCACTCGGCAGCATATGAAACATGTTTTAGCCATATGTGCAGTGAATGTTGTTCATAGAGCGAGTTGGTAACCAACATGGGCTGGCGTTTCTTGAACCATTTGTTAGTTGATCGATAGTTGGTTTGGTAGCTGCGCAGCATGGACTTGACCTTGAACATATGCATATACAATATTAGCGGCAAACATGTGGCTAATGAATAGCCGCTTTGTGTGTTAATTCATGTGAATGAGCTGCAGCAAGAACAAAGCGTAATGTGGCGGTAGTGGTTTGCTGCGATTGGGCGAAGGAAAAGTTACAGTCACCAACAGTGAAATTGGACTAGATATTTAAAAAAAAAAATATTTTATTTAGTTGTTTGAAAAGGTACTATGTGACTCCATTGAGGAGTATAAGGTATTTACATTTTTTTACAGCTTTTTCACTCAATGGAATTAATTAAATTATAAATGGCAAATCAGCGAACTATACCAATGTTTTAAACCTGATATCCCGCGGAAGGAAATTTAATTTCTCAATTTTTAATCTCGCAACAAATTTTTAAATCTACCTCTTATTTATAAAAAATATGTATCAAGTTCGTTGCTTAAGTCTTTCGTACATAATCACAAACATGGCTTAAATATGAGTCAACGGCTGTGAAGTAGCTTAAATCAAATGTTAACAGAAGGTTTTGGCATTTCAAATATTGATTTTAAAGATTTGACATGCCTAACAGAACACTGCTGGATGTCTCCTTACAACATATATTCACAGTACAACCAGTGGCGTGCCTACGTGTTTCAATCAAGGCAAGCCCCAGTCCTTATAACCCCAACAAAAGCACATACTGCTGCCAAAGAACATTTCAGACGAAGAAGAAGAGTTCAGGATAGATATTTATCGACTTTTGCACACGGGGAAAAACTTAAACATTTAGGTTTCTTCAATAGGCAAGTTATTGTTTTGCAGATTTTTTAAGCTTTTCCAATCCAAGGGAAAAGGTTTACTTGCACTATTTCCCTTTTACATACATCGCAGAAGCCAAGGCTCACTTGCACAACGAAAATTTATATTTTTAACTCAGAGTTAATGTCAAATTAACTCTGAGCTAAAAAGATAACTCGGCGTCGTGCAAGTGGACCTAAGAAACCTAAAAAATATTTTTTATATTTTATAATGCCTAGCAAAAAAAAAAAATATTACAGCAATCACCACTATTGAATTCTTTTTTTCTACTTTAAAATATGCGCCAATAATTTTTGAGTAGAGCTCTTTGCACATTAACATTGTAGATATGTATGTATATACATATCCAGTTTGGCTTTAAAGCTTATAGTAACGACAGCACGAAGCTGGCTTCGTAGTTGCATACAAAATTTCTTCTAAATTCAAAAAAACTGTAGCTTCAAAAAGACATTTTAGTAAGGGATTTGAAAGCCAGGTAAAAGCCAATAAGTAAAAGCGAGATGGCAATCATCGCCTAGGCGGTTAAAGGCTATTTTAAGTAAGCAAGTAAGAGATGCCATCATATGCGCTGAAAAAATTTTATGTTAATTGTTTTGCTATCAGCCGACAGATGGCAGGAAGAGCTTTATTTATATGTTTATGCTATTGGCAGTTAGTGAAACCAAATGTAAACGTTAAAGAAATTGTTACGATACATTTTTGAAACATATTGTAGCTCATAGAGGATTAGCTAGGCAAGCCGGGCTTTTCGGCTTATATGGAAGGCACGCCACTGAGTACAACAAAATGTTTGATATTAAAAAGCACATTCAAATGCTAGACAGACGGTCCTTGATGGGTTGACATCTCACGGAACAGCGAAACAGACAACAACTTAATGAAGATGCGACAGCTTCAGTTCTTATCCACTTGAAACCTAAATTCTGTAAGAATTTCAAAAAAAAAATTTTTTTTTGGATTTGCACTTCCAAAACTGGATTCCTAGACAAATTTTGGGAAGTCTCTCCGAATATGAGTTTTTTATTTAAAAGGAAAGTCCTGGGCGTTTAAATTTGTTCCTTAGTACTTGAGAAAAATGGATATTTCTCTACCAAATGTGTCCTTGTATGATCCATAAAGGAAAGTATCCGTGAATTTTTTTTAAATTGATGGTTAAAGTTTTGGCCATTTGCATTTCATTTTTGGTTTTTTTCATTTTATAACTCGTGATCAAACGCTTAGTTTGCGCTGCAAAAATTGTTATACATGATTGGTCGATTAAATTAGACTTAAAAAAAAATTTACTCTAGATTTCAGTAGATTTTGATTGAATAATAAGAAAATTCTAAGTCAACGTATGAATTTTTGTAGTTAATGGTTGGAAAAGATGATTTATTTTTAGAAATTCTTCGTGAGAAATTTAATTTCCCACAAAACACAAAACACTGCAACTCTAATGAAAGCATTGCTCTGGGATAATCAAGTTCGTCACTTAAGTCTTTCGTTCCTAGGCAAAAATATCATATTTTAGCTTAAATACGAGCCAAAGGCAGTGGATTTTTTTTTAATCAAATGCAAATACGAACTATACTGCTGTCCTAAGCAAGAAGGCGGTAAAATCATTTTATCAATTTATAGAAAAGAATTGAAAGAATTTTTTCCGAGGGAGCAAAAAAATACCAAAACAAAATTCCTTCTTTGGTAGGAGAAATTCTTGGAGTCTTTTCCGTCGAAACATAGCTCTTCCACAATCTCGGTTGACCTGTACCTATTAGCTGCTAAGTAGCTATTCGAAGCAATATTTGTTTAAGTAGTCGAGTACGATTGCTTGAACATTTAACGTTATCATAGCAAATTCCCTGCAGAAAATTGGAAGCACATTTTTGGCACAACTTTTTACGAAAGTCTACTTAATATAATATGTCCAATTTTACTAGCCTATACTATAAAGTATATTCCCATACTTGTTTTCTTGTAGCTTTGGTGGCAAAATAGGAAATATTGTGAAACTTGTTATATATAGAACGTATCATTTTTATTATGACTGACTGTATGCAATATGCTAATTGAAATTAGAAGGAAATAACTAAACTAATAATAAAACTACTTTCACAAAATGTTCGTACAAGTTCATTTAAGTGCCGCCAAACACCAATAATGGGCGGTTAACGCTGACAGCTTGAGCTTGACATTTTTGTGGGCGTTGCACGCATGCGCAAAAGATTGATTGAATGGTTGGAGGTAGACAACTGCAGGCATTGCCAACGGATTAATGTGAGCATAAGGTGTGCAAAGTGGACAAATTGCGCTGTTTATGAGCGCTTAAACATGCTAATGCGTATGCAAAGTGCAACTCGAGCAGGTTTAGGAAGGTCAGTAGCAATTAATTATGAGGCTATAAAATCAATAATTTAATATAACACATATTTTAAAAGTGTGAGAATATCAATTAAAAAATAGAATAAAATAAACAACAGCATATTTCAAAGGACAATTTGTATACCAAATGCACATTTTATTTATGGACCAACAACAAATATTTTTTTTTTTATTTCCATATAATTTGATATGTACAATAACTTTGAGAACTTCACACGCTATAGAAAATTAGTTATAACATAGTGACAGTTTAAAGATATGTGTGTGTTTGAGCGTGTGGATGAGTTTGTGGCAAATGGCGTTGTAGTTGTTCGTCGTTATTGTTTTGGCTGCTGCACGTTGATTGATGGTTTCGATAGGATTCTGGTAGCGGGACTTCGTCCGACAATTTTACAATGATGGATTTAATTACAGTATGGGAAGTTGGGGCATTCATGTGGCGACACACCAGCGGGGTATAGACGTTCGGTGAAACCGGGTAGAGGTGGCGCCGCAACAGCACCATGAGCACCAGCATTCACATCACAGAATGGATAGTTGGGGCAGGTGTGTGGATTTACGCCTGCTGGGTATTTCTCAGCAACAGCTGGTGCAGGTGCGGCTGGTGCACCCCAATGAGGTTGGGGTTGCCACGATGGTGCAGGTTCATGCCATGCGGGTGCGGGTGCTTGCCATGCTGCGGCATGTGCTTGCCATTGTGGTTGTGGTTGCCATGCGGGTGCGGCTGGTGCACCCCATTGTGCCTGTTTGTTGTGTAGACGGGCATTATCACAGATTGGGAAACCGGGACAGTCCGCTGGATTGACGCCAGCTGGATATTGTGCGGCGTGGTGTTGTGGTTTGGCCAGCGCTGTGGCGACGAATGAAACGAGCAGCTGGAGGGAGAAATGAGAAGAGGGAAAATAGATATTTAGTAAGGGAATAAAATAATGTGGTGAAAAAGTCTAAAAGCCCCTAAAAGCATGTCTGTACTTTTTTTCGAAAAATATTTTAAATATTGTGCTTCTGAAAATTGTCTTATACAAACAAATTTTAATTGAGTTACTTTTTCAATTAAATTAAATTTAATTAACCTTTTTAATCTCTCTTTGAAAGCTCAATTATTGTCTTTTAAAATTTTGAATTTTTTAAAACAAAAATATAGACAAAAGAATTGTCAAAAATTATGTGGGATAGTTAAAATAAAAATTATCCAAAAATAAAAATCGTTCACAAGTTTGCAAATTTTTTTTTTAATTTTTCTAAATATTCTGCTTTTAAAATTTTTTGGGACATAAAAAATAGACGAAAAATAGGTATCGTCCAAAAATTTCCTTTATCCTATTATCCTTCTTGAAAAACTTTTTTTATTAAATATTTCCTTAAAAATTTAATTGGAACCTCCAAAAAAATTTTCCACAAATTTCTTTTTTTTTTTCTAAAAATATTTTTTTTTTAATTTCTCAAGTTTTTTCGTTAATTTTTTCTTAAACATTTTTCTGCTAAATTTTTTTTAGTTCAAAGTTTTTTTTTTTTTTGGACGATTAGAAAGCTTTAATTTGCTTATTTTTTAGTTTGACCAAAAAAATATTTGGTTTTGAAAGTTTCTAAAAAATCCACCCATTTCTGAAAAAGAATTGGTCCAATTCTTTCTATTTTTTTTTTAAATCCTGTATTTGTCTCGATAGATGGCGCTGAACGAGTTTACTCCAATTTTGAACGTTTATTCTTTGAACAAATCCTCTAGACATAGTCTCTATTTTGCCTACTAGATGGCGCTGGAGTCGCTATATTTGTGAAATTCGTATTTATAATCCGATTCGCGGACAAAGTCGGGGGCAGCTGCGTGTATTTTTTCTCTCACTTTGTGTTATTCCAAAACAAATATCAACTTTGAACAAAATTTTAAAAAATTTCAAAACTTTTCAAAAAATTTCAACAAAGTTCTTTTTTAGAACAAAAATCAATTTTGAACAAAATTTTCAAAAATTTCAAAACTTTTCAAAAAACTTCATCGAAGTTCTTTTTTAGAATTTTTTTTTAATTTGGTCTAAAAAAAATTTGATTTCGTTGAAATTCATTTTTAATTTTCTAAAAAAATATTCCAAAAAATTGTTTTTGTAATATTTTCAAAACTTTTTACCGATTCAATGTTTTTTTGAATACCGAATTTCAATTATTTTTTTATTATGAACCAAAAAAAAAAATTTAGTTTCCAAACTTCCCATGAAAATTTAATAAAATTTTTGTTTTTTTAATTTTTTTATTTTGCTCGTAACAAGTTTGGTTTCTGGGAAAGTAGATATCATTTGAAAAGTATTCTTAAAATGCTAATGAAACATAAAAGGTTTTTTGAAAATTTCTATGTTTCTTTATTTTATTTTTTGTTTTTCTAAATTAAAATTTTTTTTTTTGTTTCGGACAAAAAAAAGTTTTGCGGAACTTTTCTGCTTTGTAATGCATTTCAAAATTTCTTAAAAGTTTTTCAGCTTGTTTTTATTTTGGCTGATACTTTTTTAAATATTTTTTGTTGTTAACTTTTTAATTATTTTTTTTTTTTTTTTTTTTTTGTTCTAACTCACCAATTTGCAGAACATTTTTATTTCTATTTTTTGCGTTAATTTATTTTACTAAACAACAACAACAACGACGATTACAATATCACTTCACTACAAATACGAAATAACCCAATTGGACTATAATATTAAAGAATTAAATTTAAACTTCCAATTGATATTCCGTACTATCTTGCACTGTGACGCTATTGACCGCCGCTAACTCTTATATACCCGTGCTAATAGAATTTGCGTTTGAGAGTTTTGGCGCGCTCACTATTCCAACCTAGCGTTGGGCAAAAATGCTGCACCGCTGCAACGGCTTAGAAGTAAAAAAAAAAAAACATAAAAAAAAAAAATAAACAAATTGTAACAAACTTCAAAAGTTATGCGAGCACACCGCGCTGCCGACAGCCTTCTACCCACCGCTGGAACGCTCACTTTGAACAATTGCTCTAAACCGTAAATATTCATAAACACATTTACAGTTATACTACATGCATAGAAGTACAATTACAAGTATACATATATGTACTATATGCTAAAACTAGCTCACATACACCCGGGCGTATACTTAATAATACTTAGAATGCGACACCTTCAACATGCTAGCGCTCAAACCGGCGCGGCAGGAAAGGGCGTTATAGCCATTGTTGCTCTGCATTGACGCCGCTGCTACTGTTGTTGTTGTTGTTGCTGCTGCTACCCGTAAGTGGTTTTGACTGATCGCATATTTTGTTTGATTGGTGCAACAGATTATTATTGAACTGTATTTATTGTTTGTGTTTATGTGTGTGTGTGTGTGTGTGGCGAACTTCTTATGAGCACACAGACGCGCATTGTTGTACTGAACCCACAGTTTTGCGCATGCTCCGCTGCTCGTGGCGCTGCTGGTTAGTGGCTTGCCACACTCTGCTTCGACATTCAACTTTCATACGTTTTGTTTAAAATATTTAGAAGGCCAGGAGCGTAGTAGTACCTATGTGAGAATAGCTGCTGGTAGGCGGAAGCAGGCGAAAGTCCGCCTAATTATAGCGGAAAAAAAGTCAGATGGCAATGATTTTTTTTTGGTTCACAACAAAAGGGATGCACGGAAAATACCACAAAAAAAAAAAAACAATATTGAATTTTTAATGTTGGCCAGTTCGCTTAAGTTTAAAAAAAAAAACACTTTATTGATCTTGTAGTTTATAAATAACCCTGCTATTCCAGGGAATTTATCATCGGTTTCAATTAAATGGTTTATAATTCAAAAAACTTTAAGGGGCGTGGCACCTTCCTTACAAACTTATTTTTCTAACTGAATTTTTCTAAAAGGATGTAAGGTGGGACATGAAAATGGGTTTAGAGCTATATGATATCGAAACAGCTTCCACCCAAAAAAGTGCGGGTTATTGGAAAAGGGGGTGTGGTTCCTCCCATACAAACATATGGTGGAATTATGTAAGGTGTATCTAGTCACTAATAGAGACATTTCTACCTCAATTCTGTAAGCTGTATCTGACGTAGTGACTAACTAATAGAGACATTTCGTGGTCTATTTCATATTTGATACAATTAGGTATTCAGTAAGCTGCCTCACATCTCTAGTCTCAATAAAGAGTCACTAATTTGTCATCTGCTAGCAGTCAGGTAACAAACGAAATTAATTAAAGAAAATTTGATAAAAAATTGAAAAAATTAAAAAAAGTGAATTTACGAATAAGTAGTATTTATATGTTTAAAAAAAGTTAATTAAATTTTAAAAAATCAAATAAAAAAATAAAAATTTACTGTTCGCGGACCGGCACTTGAACCTGCGACCTCCCGCGTCATAATCCGGGCGCTTAATGCCTGGGCTACATCGACATCTATAGGGCGAGTGTCAAATGCGTTACTTAAAATTTATGGAATTTTTTATTCACCACACCTTAAAATGAGTGAGATAGAGATTATGGTAGATTTCTTGTGACTTTCTATTATAGAATACCGAAATCATCTCAAGTCACAAAAATTGTATCTAATGAAATATGAGACAAAATTACAGAATACTGGTATTAATTTAACAAGCTGAATATCTCTAAAATCTTTAAACTAGGACCTGGAAATTGGTGTGAAGATAAACGTTCATGGCAAAAAATAGTAGTTTTAGGAAAAGGGGCATGGCATCTTCCATACGTATTTAATTTTTAAGGTTGAATATCTCTAAAAGGATAGTAGGTACCCCGTTTCTGTAAAAAATCGACAAAATTCTCGATTTCAATGTCATCACACTCGACTCAATTCAAAATTTGAAAAAAAAAACAAATTTTTGTCACTCCCTCAAAAGAAAGTGAGAAATAAATCGACAAAATTAAATTTTTTTACAGAAACAAAAAAAATGAGTGTGACGTCATTATGACATCAAATCGACTTTTTCAGTCGAGACGATCAATCGGGCTGCATCATAACGTTATTTTCATCCAAAAAAATAAAAATATTTTGTTTTCAATTCGTTATTCAAAAATTTAAACGTTTTCACATCAACGAAAATCTTTTCCTTTCATTGGAATCAAAATATCAAAAATTTTGTTTATTTTGAGTATTTTTTTCCATACAAAAAAATTTCAAACGTCGAAATATCCAATTGAAATTGAATTGAAATTTCTGATTTTTTTTTTTTGTATGCCAACGAAACGAAATTTCTTTAAATAATTTTTTTTTTGATATCGTTGTTTTCAAAAAAATTTTGTTTATTTTGTTGTGCAGCCCTGCCTCAGACTATTTTTAAAGAACGCCCTACCGGAAATTCAAAACATTTTCAGCTGAGAAAGGGCATTTCTGAACGAAGTTTTGAACTAGGTCGTTATTCTGATATAGGGCGATTTTGAAACAAATTTTTAGAAAACATTTTGAAATAAATTGATCTTACCTTCAGCAGTCAATATATTAAATTTGAAGGGGTTTTTGTGTGAAGAAATGGGTAAAAACTTCTAACCGGGTCTTCTTTATTGGCAAGTATGTTTCAGATGTAACTAAAAACTCTGTATCAAAAAAAAAAACCCTTCAGGTGGCGCTGTAGTCGAGATATTAAGCAAATACGCATTAAGTGAGTTTGTTAGTTCGGCAAACAAAGTCGTTGGTATTTTATAAAACCTTATCAGTCTGAAGCTCTATTCAAGATAACGAGATCATTATCATCAGGTGTCCAGATTTTTCTGCTTATTTATACTACCTTAGTGTATTAATAAAGACGTTTCGACTGCAAAAATAATATAACTAAATTCACAGGAGACACCAGAGAGGGATAAGGAGCTTTATTTGGTAAGTCAAGTGGACCATCATGTGTCTTACTAAAAAATGGCTGGGAGAGGGGGTCAAGCAGTAAGAAGAAGAGGAAAAGTCATTGGACTTTAGATTCATTTTCAGCTCAGAGCAAACTAAATCAATGCCCTAACCTTGCCGAATGAAACTGAATGGAAGAACCGAAGAAAAATTATAGTTACTTGGCAAATATATAAATCCCCCCCCCCTCTCCCCCCTCCCCACTTTTTAAATCTAAAGCCTTTCGGTGTTTACATACATACATATTAACATATAAAAAATATATAATGCATGTAATTGATTTCATTTAACTAAAACAAATCTTAAATTATTGTTTTATTAAATTTGTTATAGGACCTTGAAAATTTAAACATCTGAACTTAAATTGCCATTGAGAGCAAAGTAGTTATTAGTATACAAGGAAAAACAGATCTAATTGTAATACAAACCATTAAGAAAAAAATAAATACCAATAACAAAATACAAAACCGAAAACTGCCTTTACGCATTGTGCGAGTATTTTATTTTTCGCAGCCTTCTTTGCGCAACTAATGAGCCCAACAAATGCGGACTATGGTACATATGTATATTAGAAATTTGTTTCAATACATTTTTCTTTGAACCTAATGGAAGATTTCAACTTAGTACACAATCTACAGCACTGCATTAGATATAGACCAAATTTTTCCGCATTTTTTGTTTTTATGATTTGGCCGCTTCGCCACTTACTTCTTTGAAAGTTACATTTTTGTTTTTTATTTGGCAATGGATTCTACATACGAGTATGTATGTACCTATGTATGTAGGTCTAAGTGCCGTATTTTATTGAATGTAAACCATTAATCAAGAAAATATTTATCAACATATAAACAAATTTGGCCAGAAGTTATTTTAATGCAAAATACGGGTTCGATTTTAACAGCTGTAAAATTTTATTATTAATTAATAATTCGCACAAATTATACGCACTGAGTTATTAATAGTCTAGAATAATAATTATTATTAATTATTTTATGGTTTTATTTTTTATTCTGCTATATTAAAATTTGCATGAAAATCATAAGATGTTAATGTTTGCTACCGTTTCCAATAATAAATCATTGAGCCGATATATAGCTTTATATTGCTCACCTACCATAAAAGTATCCTGTTCCGTCTTTCTGCCACTTCTTACCAATATTCATATCGACATAATTATTAATTTTTCACCCACTTTTCTTATTCTACTTCCTCTCTCTATCAGTCTACAGTTCTCTTTTTCTATGCCTACCCTATCATCTCTATATCATCTTCCCACTTTATAACTCTACCTATGACGATCCCTATACATTTTTATACCCAGCGTGCTAGTACTAGTACAAGGGTAATAAAATTTTGTCCACATAACGGTACTACGTAACGGCTCCAAATAATCGAGATAGATATAGAGTTCCACATATGAAAGTTTTAAGGTTGAAAAGAGGAGTTGATTAACGCATGTCCGTCCGACTGTCCGTGTACACGATAACTTAAATGAAAATAGGCGAAATCGGAAGATAACCCCGCCCCCTTTTTCGATATCGAAAATTTCGAAAATCACATAAAATGACATATCTCGGTAGCTGAAATGGCTAAAATGATATAATTTTATATGCGAATCCCGCTGATCATTATTTTATGATTTTTTGAGATCAAAAAATTTAAGAGGACGTGGCACCGCCCACTTTTAAGGAAGGAATTTTTGAAAATTCGACTGGTCGTAACTTTTAAACGGATTACGGTAGAAAGATGAAATTTGGCACAAAGCATACTACTATCGTTGGGAGTATACCTGATGAAATAAAATAAAATCACCCTCCAACCACGCCCAATTTCGTAAACGAAAATTTCGAAAATCACCTAAATTGACATAATTCGGTAACGGAAATGGCTAAAATGATATAATTTGGTAGGATCAACCCCCTAGCCATTCTACTATGGTGCTCCATCAACTTTAATGGGAAGCATTTTTGAAAATTCGACTGGTCATAACTTTTAAACTGATAACGGTAGAATAATGAAATTTGGCACAAGGTATACTAGCATTATAAGGAGCATACCTGATGGAATTGGATGAAATCGCTTTCTCACCACGCCCACTTTCGATATGGAAAATTTTCAAAATTGACATAATTCGGTAAGGTAAAATGCTAAAATATGTAGTTTAAATTGGTAGGTAAATCTTCCAGGGGCCCATATTATTATTATCTCGTTCTGAAAACTACCGCTGAGTATTTTATGGTCGGTTCAACCGAACTTAGACTTCCTTACTTGTCATATATAAGATCTTTACACCAAAAAATGTTTACACAGCTGAGATATATGGAATTAAGATTTTTCCAGGTAAAATCTGTAAAATAAAATCACTTTCTTATATCTTGATTTTTTCTGTGTAGAATTTCGGCCAAACTTGGCTTAAATGCAAATCACCGCTCCTGTCGTTGACATGGACTCAAGTGAAATACAATACTTTCAGACTTCTTGGAACTCTTTGATGGCAAAGAACCTAAATCAATATTATATGTCTCGTTGAATGCACAACTACATAAATATGTACATACGTTCATTCATATTAGACTGGTCAGAAAAATAAGAACTTTCATAAACCCTAAGTAATTAATATTATTCATCTTTCAGTCTTTCTCATACAATAAAATTGAAAAAGTTCTTGGAAAACCCCAAACAAAATCAAAACTATTCACCTTAAGTGGATTTTCCTGAAATAATTATATTATCGTTTTATTTAAAGAGATCTCCGGCAAAGTTTCGTAGCAGGCTTCTAACATGGAGAAGGAATGGA